>LPNX010326863.1:40188-51033 GCA_001517045.1 Pseudotsuga menziesii
TCATGAATGGATCTCTGCCTGAGCTACGAACATTAGGATTTTGCCTGTAACAAAAATATAAAACAATTAATTAACTTATCAATAAATATAATTGATTTATAAATTCAAAATTTTGATAATATAGTGCAAATATATTACCAATGAAGTTGCTTCCTTTTTTTTCCTTTACCCCTGAACGCTGTCAACAAGCCCCCTAATTGTGTGTCTGAATGGAAAACAACAAATCTCCATAGTGGTGATGTTGTGACATCTACAAATCCCGAAACCACTTTACTGAATGATTGGTAAGTATAAGGCTCACAGTCATAAGTAGTGTTTCGGATATTGTATCCATGAGGGATATCTGCAATCACTAGTGCGTACTCCTTTTTAGGAACAAGATTTGCAATGTCTGCACAGTCACCTAAAATGACTCTATATTGCATAGTGTCAATCCCATTGCAAATATAATGATCAAGTGTATCATCAAGTTCAACATTTGCAAGACATTGTCTCCTTTGTCGTTCTATTTTGGATCTTTGGATATGGATTTTGAAGGACTCCGGTACTCCAGCTCCACCCCTCTTTGGCATCTTCAAATGAAAATGATCTCTATAAGTAATAAAATAGAAATGAATTGAATTAGAAAATAAATAAAATAGGATGTATCATAGATCAACATACCTTCTTGAATGCAACAAAAAATTGTTGTAAACTTTATATTTGGTCTCTCTTGAACATGTGTTTCCTAAGTCATTATCCCAGGGATGCATCTGTGTTGAATTTTCCTTAGGTTTAGTGAAATCATGTTCCTCCTTCATATTTGTCTTTTCCCTAGTAATGTGAGCTAAAACTTTTAGAGGGATCTCTTGCTAGAATAGGTATTCTTCCTCCTTGGCTTCAGTCTAAGCCTGATTTGGACCTCTGTTGTTGCTTTCCCTCTAATATTTCCTTCCTTTTCCTTATTTCACCATAGATGGTAATATCATTTCCCATGACAAGGAGGTTAAGTCACCCATGAGCCGCTTCCCACTCTGGTTTGAGAACATCACCCCCAAAACCTTGAAAGCGCATATCTTGTGTTGCTTTCCATCTCAGGGGAGATGAGGACTCTGCAAGGCCTAGAGACCCACCCTCTACTTGTTCTAATAGAGAGAAACATTTGCAATGTCTTAGTGAACAACCAACCAATTACCCAACTAATGAAGGAGATGAAAGGATAAAACATTGTTGCTTCACCCATTCCCCCCATATTGAGAATTGCTATTTAGACTCGATGCAAAATGCATGGAACAACTCTGAATAAAGAAACGCAAAGATTTGTAATGCTAGTAAAGTCAGCCACCATGCAAATTCGATAATTTATCCATCGAGGGGACTGAGATCAAATTACTCATTTGAGCCTTCTATAGTTTCACTTCCTGCTTCATGATGGCCAAACTCATATTTGTAGTTTCCATATTCCCATGCCTTGGTAGGATATTCCTTCCTCATCATTTTCCCATGCATAAAGTGTCATCCACTATGGGTAGGTTGCACTACTTTCCCCTCCATAATGTCGATATTTGATTGCAAGCAAGGAGGTTTCTAAGTGGAAGGACTCCTTTGCATAGGTTTCTTACAGCCTTCCACCGCCTCTCACTTCTCTAACACCCCATATAAAGGAATTTTTTTTTGTGTATGTTAGTGAAGTAAGAGATCCTTATAAAATTCCTTCTTAAATACCTTCTACACATATACCATTGAGATGCCAAATATTATATTTGTATATCCTAGCCTATCTTCCTTATGCATGCATCAAGGGAACTAAGGTGAATCTTTGGTTTGTAAAACATCAAAATAATGTCTATATCTCACTTATGGCAAAAAGAATCTTTAAAAATGATTATTTTCTGACATCAAGCCCTATCCAAGGCCTATCTTCCCTAAAAACATATTTAAAGCCTAACATCATAGTTATCATTTCAAAACCAAAGCTTTGATAATTACCCTTAATGAACAAAATCTGAAATTAGTTGATCACATTCTTAAAATAAGGACTTCTTCTGTAAAACATATATAAGACATGTGTTGTAGTTGGAGGACTCATCTATGCCTTAGGTCCTAAAAGTATATTTTACATTTATATGTTTAATTTTTATCTTTCAAGAATAAATAGACCCTTGACAAACATCACTAAAATGCAAAGCTTTGTAATGGTTTCTATATATATATCTACAATATATCATAGATTCTCTATATGCGTTACACGACATTATTGTATGCCATACATTCTTTATACACTATGTGTGAAAAGTTATAAGACAATAAACATGACACATGATTAAGATTAAAAAACATATTGAAGTGTATGATAGCTTATTTCCATCTATTAAGTATGGTCAGCGATGCGAGACCCAATCTTTATACCACAACACACTAGCATAGTTAGGTCTAATTAGATTTTTGTGTACTGAAAAGATTCTATCTATGTGTAATATTAATTTTGAAAAAATCACATTTTAATTATTAAAACACTCTAAAATATATATTTTTTAATTTCATATTTTGTAATTCAATTTAATAGGAATAAAATAGGCAAAAAAAATAAATATGCAAATATAATAGTAACACTAGATTTATTGGTTACCAAAATCATGTGCCCAAAACCACTTACATCCTTGCTCATTCGAGAGTTAAAGTTAACCCTAACACAATTTAAACATTAATTAATTTCAATGTAAATAGTGGTAAATATTATTTACTTTCTTCTTGAAATAACTACTAACTATTAATAACTAAGAGTTTTCTTTGGGCATTGTGTTTTTCGTTTTTAAGAGTAATTTTGGTTATCAAAAATAGATTTAATAAAAGAAAATGTTTATTTAAAAGTTGATATTTAATATTTCATTAAAAATATTGTATATATTGAACTATATATAAATGTTATATATATGGTTGTATATTTAATTAAAAATATTATATATAAGAAGTCTAATTTATCGATATTCATACTCAATTATGCAACTATGCCTTGTACACATAACTTTTTTTTCGTAATATCTATATCATATTCTTAACCTTAATAATCTTTCTATTAGGATTGTGTGATGTTTGTAGATATTTTTCATCTTTGGGGTGGACTACAGCTATGCTTTTTCATTTACTGAAGAGGATGACACAAGTGTACTGTTAAAAGTGATTTTATGGCACTCTTCAAAATTCACTATTTGGGGTGGACTACAGCATATGGTTTTTAATTTACTTAAGAGGATGAGACAAGTGTACTGTTAAAATTGATTTTATGGCACTCTTCAAAATTCCTTATTTGGGTTGGACTACAGCCTATGCTTTTTAATTTACTTAAGAGGATGAGACAAGTGTACTGTTAAAATTGATTTTATGGAAGTCTTCAAAATTCCTTATAAAAGAAAGAATATAAAAAATAACTAGAAGAATGTGCCATAAAAAAAAAAAGAATATAAAAATAATTAATATTTAAGCATAAAAATATGAGCCATAAAAAAAAATTACAAACTCTCTTCTACTCCATAACTATCTCTTCACCATTTGATCTCTATAGACATGATCCAGCCACTAACTATATAAGTATGCTAATATCATATTTTTTAAAATATTTACTTGAGCACAACTCATCTCACTTGAACACAGCAAAACTTATAAATTACTACACAACATAAACATTTGTCTTGCTCAATGACTTAAAATGTAGAATTTGCAGCAGTAGCTAGGTTGTTATATTAGGCAGAGACTGCTCAACAACCACTTCTGAGTGTTAGCGGACACCAACAGGGATTTTTTCATTCAAGAGGGCTTTTTCTACAGCTGTTGTTCTAAGCGAGGGTTCTAAAAGCTTATTTCCTCCTGATACTTTTTGGATATGGAGCTCTGAGGAGAGGCACATTACAGTCGGGTCACACTCGAGTGGCAGGGCACTTCGGCGTGGAGAAGTACTACTGGCCAAAATTCCGACAGGAAGTCAGCAGGTATCTCAGATCGTGCACCACCTGTGCAATTACCTTTGCCATTGAATCCTTCCCTGATACTATAGTGTATGATGTGTCTCCCCTTAACTATGTTGACCTATGCAGAGACCGCTGAACAACTACTTCTGGGTGTTAGCGGACACCAGTATAACTAAGTAAATTCTGAAAGATGTAACGACCACACATAAAATAATATTATTTAATTTTAAAAATAATAAAAGAGTATATAATAATTATAAATGATGTAAGTTTAATGAAAAGACATGCCCTTTAATGTAAAGAGGCACGCTTAGACCTATTTATTGGGTTTGGATTGTATTTCTATCTCATCGTCATTTTTTCTTTCACATTGCAAAATCTTCTATCAAGGTCTGTTTATTACAAAACGTTCATGTTTCTTAATTGACACCAACCGCTAATACTTTATACATCGAAGCTCTATAAATCCTCAAGAACGTCGAAAGATATAATACCAACTTAAATCCCTATAATAATGGCCAACGAGACAGAGTGTCCTGTCCTTTTTGGCAAGTTTAAAATAAACAACGTCATAGGAGGTGGTAACACTGGCGAAGTATACCTTGCCGAAGACCTAAGAACTGACCAGAGAGTTGCCATATCAAAAAAGGGACTTCAAGAGACAAAGTGTGGGGATGATCAGATCAACACAGAAATCTCGATTATGATGACACTGAAGCATCCCAGCTTCGTGAAGCTCTATGAAGTCCTGGTCGATGAAATCGAAATATATCTTGTTATGGAATACGTCAACGGAGGAAATCTTTGTGACATAATATTACGGTCAAATGGAGTAGCAGAGCATACAGCAAGAAGTTATTTCCAGCAATTGATCCGCGCATTGGACTACTGTCATAGAATGGGAATTTACCACAGAGACCTCAAGCCTGACAATCTGCTCTTAGACGATGGGGGAAACCTCAAGATTTGCGATTTCGGGCAGAGCACCCTTCAGGAGCACGTAGGGAATGACGGCTTGTTTTCCAGTCACTGCGGGAATAAATGCTATGTTTCTCCTGAGATGTTAAGCGGATTACATTACGACGCTGCCAAGGTAGACATATGGGCTTGCGGTGTAATTCTGTACCACCTTATCTCTGGCGAGCTTCCGTTTGGTGATGGGAAGGACTTGGTTGCCTTGTTCAGAAATATGTGCATGAAAAAATACGGCTTCCCGGAGCAATTGTCCTGCGAAGTTCGTGACCTATTGTTCCAATTATTGGATCCCAACCCTAAGTTGCGGATTTCCATTGCAGAGATCATGGAGGTCCCGTCGTTTAAGACGGGCTTCAAGGATAACAAGTCTTCATATTGCTGCAATGAGGATGGTGGGAATCCACCATGCCTGAATGCTTTCTCTTTATTGGGCGCCAAAGGGCGGCCCTCACGGTGGCCCTCGATGCCGGGCATCGAGGGCTAGGTAGACATATGGGCTTGCGGTGTAATTTTGTACCACCTTATCTCTGGCGAGCTTCCGTTTGGTGATGGCAAGGACTTGGTTGCCTTGTTCAGAAATATGTGCATGAAAAAATACAGTTGCCCGGAGCGATTGTCCTGCGAAGTTCGTGACCTATTATTCCGATTATTGGATCCCAACTCTAAGTCGCGGATTTCCATTGCAGAGATCATGGAGGTCCCGTGGTTTAAGACGGGCTTCGAGGATAAAAAGTCTTCATATTGCTGCAATGAGGATGGTGGGAATCCACCATGCCTGAATGCTTTCTCTTTATTGGGCAGCAAAGGACGGCCCTCACGGCGGCCCTCGATGCCCGGCATCAAGGGCCAGGTAGACATATGGGCTTGCAGTGTAATTCTGTACCACCTTATCTCTGGCGAGCTTCCGTTTGGTGATGGCAAGGACTTGGTTGCCTTGTTCAGAAATATGTGCACGAAAAAATACAGCTGCCCAGAGCGATTGTCCTGCGAATTTCGTGACCTAATGTTCCAATTATTGGATCCCAACCCTAAGTTGCGGATTTCCATTGCAGAGATCATGGAGGTCCTGTGGTTTAAGACAGGCTTCGAGGATAACAAGTATTCATATTGCTGCAATGAGGATGGTGGGAATCCACCATGCCTGAATGCTTTCTCTTTATTGGGCGCCAAAGGGTGGCCCTCACGGCGGCCCTCGATGCCCGACATCGAGGGCCAGGTAGACATATGGGCTTGCGGTGTAATTCTGTACCACCTTATCTCTGGCGAGCTTCTGTTTGGTGATGGCAAGGACTTGGTTGCCTTGTTCAGAAATATGTGCATGAAAAAATACAGTTTCCCGGAGCGATTGTCCTGCGAAGTTCGTGACCTATTGTTCTGATTATTGGATCCCAACCCTAAGTCACGGATTTCCATTGCAGAGATCATGGAGGTCCCGTGGTTTAATACGCGCTTCAAGGATAACAAGTCTTCATATTGCTGCAATGAGGATGGTGGGAATCCACCATGCCTGAATGCTTTCTCTTTATTGGGCGCCAAAGGGCCCTCGATGCCAGGCATCGAGGGCTGCCCTTTGGCACCCAAGCGGTGGACTGAAAGGAAAACATTATAAAGAAAAGCTGATCTGCAAACTATAAACAAGAAGTTGGAGATAAAAATCGCAACTTCAATAAGGCGTCTTGAAAAAGTTGAAATGAAATTAACTTTTAAGAACGACAATGCATCAATATATATAACCTAACCATCAATAATATAGCCACTAACTACTTTTCCACACACGGGTCCTATTTCTTGTCAATCGATAGAGATTTTAAGATTCACGCAGTTATGGGAAAAATACCGCAAAACTGGAAATTAAATCATAAATACAGTTATGGAACATTAAGTGATAGAAATCGACACACTGAATGCAGATCTGGAAATTAATTTGAAATTGCAGTCCTGGCAATGTTTAAGAAATGTGGGTCGATACATAGAGATCTATATTACACATAGGACACCCGATCACGCTTCTGGATGAGATTTATAATGTGAATAAATAAGAATATATGATGACGAGATTTGACAGAAGTTTTAATTTGGGAATAGACACTAAGTTTTTTATATTATTTCAATTCTTTTAATATCATATGAATGTGCGCTTTAATTTTGTAGGGAAATTTTGGAGGGAAAATTTTGAACGAAAATTTTGGAGGGAATTTTTGGAGGGAATTTTTGGAGGGATATTTTCGTTCTCATAGCTATAAGATTGTCGGTCGACAGTTGCAACATTCTACTTTTTGGTGAGGACTATGGTAAAATTTCTTTGCAGTTGTGCGATACAGAGTTTTCTATAATTCTATCTTTTAGTGAGAAGTCATGGACTCATCTGAAGAAAATTCCAGTGTCAATGAAGAAATGTACAGTTCATCTAGCTAAGATACTGGCAGTGCAAGCAATGTAATCAAGCGTGTTATTCGAGAACTTCCTAGTTATGAAGATTTTGAAGACACTAGTAAAGAAGAGAAAGAATGTGATGATGATGAAGAGGTTCCTCCAAGTGGGGATCTTAAAGACAGCAAACAATATGATGACAATTTTCCTCCCAGCGAGGATTTTCAAGGCACCAACGATGATTTTCCTTCAAGCAAAGATTTTCCTCCTAGCGAGGATTTTTGTGGGATTGATGATGATATTCATCCCAGTGAGGATTTTAATGGGATGGATGATGATTCTGGTGAGGAAGAAGACATCAATAATGGTGAAAATGATTTTCCTCAAAGCGAGGATTTCAATGGAAGAAATGATGACTTTCCTCCAAGCGAGGATTTGAATGTCACAGATGACGAGTTTCCTCCAAGCGAGGATTTCAATGGAACGGATGATGAGTTTCCTCCAAGCGAGGATTTCAATGGAATGGATGATGAGTTTCCTCCAAGCGAGGAATTCAATGGAACAGATGATGAGTTTCCTTCAAGCGAGGATTTCAATGGCACCGATGATGACTTACCTCGAAGCGAGGATTTCAATGGCAATGATGGTGACTATCATCCAAGCGAGGATTTCAATGGCACTGATGATGATTTTCCTCCGAGTGAATATTTCAATGGAACCGATGATGATTTCTCTCCGAGCGAGGATTTCAATGGCACCGATGATCATTCTGTTGATGATGAAGACAATGATTCTCCTTTCAATGAAGAATTTAGTGGCACAAATAATGTTGATGGTCACATTGATCTGGCAACAAGTGATCATGACAATAATTTTCATAATGAATTTGGTGATGAAATTTTCAATGAGGGGGGTCATATGCATCACAATGAAAACAATCATCCTGCTGAGGATGTTGTTGCAGACATAATGGTCCAGGAGATCCAGCGACAGAATCCAATGCAGAGCAGGATTAAGTGTAGGACTAGAACTTTTTATGTCAATCCAAAGCATTCCAGTTATACAAGGTCTAGGAAAGAATTGCTCACAAGTCCAAGTTCCATTACTCATTTGATTTTGAGTGAGTGTTGCCACAAAAGTTGTTTGAAAAGTTTAGGCTACAATTATGTCTTGGAGAGAAGGAAGATTTATCTTTCAATGAACAAAAGCATGAAAAATTCATATTTAGTGGGGTGCATGATTTCTACCAGGACAGGCTATGATTATCGCGTTGGAAGAATTATGCTTTGTAGAAAGGCATTCAAACAGATTCACTCAATTGGTAATCTTAGATTATCAAGAATCCAAACAAGACTAGAAAAGGATCCTACATTTTACATTGACGATTATCAAGGACGAATCACTGGGCCATCAACACACATTGCAATATCATGGATGCATGATTTCTTTTCCAAGCATGGAGAGAGTATGCCAAATAGAGAAACAATACACATTCCAGATAATTTCACAAGGCAGGAAATCTACAACTTATACAAGGATTATGTTCAAGGTGGTCAAGGAAATGACAACTTCATCAGATATGCATATTTCACAAGAGTATGGAAAAAGAAGTTCAACAACGTCCGCATTCCAAAGAGGTCAAGGATGGGGGTCTACAGTACATGTGCTTCTCTTAAAGAAAGAAGGGATAGATCAGAAGGGATAGAAAGAGGTATGTTTACAAAACAAAACAAAAAAATACATAAATGTCAATTATTGAATCTAGTTAACAATATTTTTTGTTATGTTGTTTGTAGATTCCATAATCAATGCACTGCAAGAACATCGCAATCAACAATCAAATGAACGGCAAAAATTGTACAAACATCGCAAGAAGTGTTACGATGCTCCACATAAGTATATGGGTTTGATAATTGATGGCATGGATCAGAAAAAAACACTCTTGCCACATTTTTTCCGTGTGCCAAAGAATTTAAAGGAGGAGAATTTTATTCAGTTTCACTTGGTTGGGTGTATGGTTTTTAATGGTGAAATGATTCCAAGGGTTTAATTTACAGCTCCAAATATTCACAATGATGCAAATTTGACCATCAGCATAATTCACCATGTCATTACTCATTGGCCTGGTGATCTTCCAGAAGTTCTATATCTACAATTGGACAACACAAGCCGGGAAAACAAAAACCAGGTCGTGTTTGGTTATCTAAGCATGCTTGTGGAATTGGGAATTTTGGGTTCCTTCTTGTTGGGCATACACATGATCATATTGATCAAATGTTCAGCCATTTTGCAAGGACATTGAGGAGGAAGAAAGTCAGGAGCCTGCCATCGTTGATTGAAATTATAGGGAAATCATACCATCCAGAGCCTACTGTACAGAAATTGGAAGAAACTGTTGACATGCGAAGATTTCTGTTTGGATCGCATGGTGACAAAAGGTGCATTGAAAAAATTAATGACATTAGCTTTCAGCATCAATTTCGTATAAAAAAGATTGATGGAAAAACACTATTGTGGGGCAAGAAGTACTCAACTAGCACAGAATGGGGGCCTTCATCAGGTTTGGCATTTTTGAAATTCATCCCAAGTCGTCAAATGTATGCTTCAAATTTATTGTTATTGCAATCATCTACAGAGATTCATAATGCAAGGCAACACAGTAGAGATGTTGATTCTTCTCAATGCTTGGAAGAAATCAAAAAGTCTATTGAAGATACATATGAGTACTTTGATGTTGCTGATTCCGTTTGGTGGGAGTCTTTTTTCATAGAGCAGAGTGACATAATTTCAAACTCTACAAATGGAGATATGTTTTTGAAGACTCCATTTGCTTGGCCAAAAAGTTTATCAAATGAAAACGAGGTAACAAATGTTGAACCTCGAGCTGTTGAGTTACCTCAAGTAGAGGAAAGAGAAATGTATATTGGCTCTAGAAGATCATCCGCAAAGCGTCGAGAGATGGAAGACCTTTATAGGGGCTTAGTACAAGATATCAAGGAGGGTTGCATGATTGTAGTTTTGGCTACAAATGATCCACGTCAATATCCATTCTGGATTGCAAAAGCTATGAAGGTCAATAAAGAAAATGAATAAGTAGTATCAGTAGAAGTACATTGGTATGCAACAGATACACACCCATTTGATGGTGTGTACAAGGCAGAGATGGTGGTTGAGAAAAAGGTTTGCAGAAAGAGAAACAGAAAGGGTCAAAAAATAAATCGCCGCCGCATTGACATCTTGAAATTAGAGGAAGTTGATATACTTGTTTATGATTTCAAGTTGACAAAGAAAGACACTCTCTGCTCCAAGACTATAGAGATTATCAAGAGGTTGCTGCCACAGCCAGAAGTTGCAAGATGGGAGTCTGTTAAACCAAGCCATAGATCCCGAAGGAATATGACATCTGAAATGATGGGCAAAGATGTAGACTCAGATGGTGCGCCCATTGATAATAGAAAAGAGTATGGGTCATATACATCTTCATCAAGTCCTTCATCTGCAGAAAATGTAGATTCTGATGGGGTGTCAGAATCCATGGATGAATTTGAAGAAGCAG
>LPNX010326863.1:51302-87278 GCA_001517045.1 Pseudotsuga menziesii
GCTAGAAAAGGTTTTGTGGTTAAATTATAGTGTGATGCTCTCTTTTTAACTTACAGGTATATGTATATGTTTGTTTTGGGGTTTTTGAATCTTGATGTTGTCGTTTCTTTAACTCTGTCCTAGTCTATAGATATTTTGAGAAGGAAGCAGGGTATGAAGTTGCACATGTACACGCTTCTCAAATATTAAAGAATTTTGAGCAAATAGAAAGATTGCAAACAAAGAATATAGGTGTCTGGACTCTAAATACTTGGTAGATTCTTTAGTTCACTCGTTGGGCACAGGATGATAGCATCTACGTTAAGGATCACCATGTTTTGTTTACTGGTTTGAACTTTGGAGTTAACTGTTAATGTTACTATTCATTGGTTCAAACTTTGAAGTTCTTTTTATAGTATTATTGTTCACTAGTTTGGACTTTGAAGTTCATTGTTGGTGTTACTATTTACTGGTTCATCCCACTACTGAATTGCATATCCTGAAGTTTGCTCTACAGTCATTGGTTCACTCTATAGACAAAGAAATATATAGTGTTCATCCCACTTTATACCGTCACCTTATCTTATACTATCTCTTAGCTAGACATTTAGCCCCTAGTTTCTAACTTGTTCTTAGAACTTAATATCTCATTACTCTTAGAATTGTTTCAGGAGATGCTTTCATATTGGCACTCAATGTACTATCACAGTCCTATGGAGTCATGGACCTAATTTTGTGGTTCATTGTTAGACATTAATAAAATTATCTTATTTTTTACATAAGATTGGGATCCTGTTAGTGTTCACATGTTCAGAACTTCAGAAATCTTGAGAAATCCCCATGCAAATAGGGTGGGCAGGGTGAATCAATATGTTTTTTGTTTTAGTTTTTTAAAGATTTTGTTAGGATGCTTTTTGGAAATTGAATTTTTTGGTAAAATTTGAATGCAGTTCTATTCAGTTTGGGTACCAATTCAGTGATTGTGTCGAATCTGAATTGAACTCCAAACCATTTTATTTTTCCAAGTTTTCAGATAGTTAACTCCAATATGGCGGAAATTGCTAACCATACTATTGCTGCAACTGAACCAAACTAAAAAATAAAATAAAAGATACGCCTTAACCTACATTGGTAAGATATCAATGAAAGTAATGATAATAGAGTGCAATCTCTATAATAGCTTTGTACAATTCAAATATGTTGGTACAATTTATTGTGGAGGTAAATTATATTAGGAAGTTAAAATCCTTTAAAAAAATGGATGTTCTTAACTAATAAAAGATTTGAATGTCAAGGAAGTTCTCAAGTTATTAGCCCCCATCTGCCATCTCCCCAATGAGTAAGAAAAAGGTTAAATATTCACCCCACTTGTACCAATTTAAACTTCGTAAAAAACTACCCCTTGCCCCTCGAGGTGTATTAATTGGGTTATCCAAACTAACATAAACATAAGCTAACATAGTTAAAGGGATAAGGAGATAATAGAAGAGAGCCTAGGTTGGTAATAGAAACATGTCTTACAATTTACATACAGGGTTTCCAATATTTTTAAAAACATGTCTTATATTTACTGGAAATTTTATGCCTTGCCAAATTTTCTTTGGATCTCCATATAGTATGGATTAAAGGTTTTGGTTAAAAGGAGACCTCATACAGACTTTATAGATATTGTCATACTTTATATTCAATCTCTACTATAGAGGATTACATAAAAAAAAAGGTCTAGCATTCCATCTCTCCACCATCTCTGCATAATTAAAAATTTTATTCTTGAAACCACCAAGGCTGTCCACATGCCAACCAATACAAAGGATTCATTTAAGAAACCTTCTCAAATATGTCCAGAAGGACCAATTAGGACCATTCTTTTTACATGTAACAAAAATCCAGAAGGCCCTATGCCTCACCGACCATTCCTTTTACATGTAACAAAAATCAAAGTCACATGATTTTAACACAAGATCAACCCAACAAATTTGAAGATCATGAATATCATTTGGATTCAAGAAAACTGGAAAAAATTCTAAAATGAAACTGATACAAATAGAAAAGGCTAAAAAAATGCTATTTGTTTTTAACAAAATAGGAAATTTTTTGTATGGAATCTAGAAGTTTCTAGTATGGACTCATCAAGTTTCTGGTATGGAATTTCCATCTTCGTTTATACTAACTGAATAATTGTCAAATCTTGTAAACCCTTCTCACTATTTACTGAGTATGGTTAGATAATTTCAGCAGTAAGCTTGATTCAGTGAGTGTTTTGACTTCTCACTGAGTTTGTAATAATATTATAAAAAATACAACAACCTCTGAGAATGCAACATTAATCTACAAAAATGTTTTTGATCCCCACTGAGATATTCAATAATATTAAAGCAACTAAAACAATCTCCAAGGATGCAACATTTATCTACAAAAATGGTTTTTGACCTTTGGGCCTGATACTGTAGGTATACAGATCTTCCTTCCTTGGCTGCTTCAAATTGCTACAATAGCCAAAGAGTTGTCGTTTATTTACCGCTATTAATACCGCAGCTTGAACCAGTCAGGGAAAAAATTGTCAGATCATTTGCCCCAAGTTTTGGCAAGAGTGGTTATCTAATAAATTCACCATATTTATAAAAAAAAATGGCAAATTAATAATGTGTGGTATTTATATGACTTAGATCCTAATATTAAAAATGGCCTTTCGATATCTGACCCAGTATATAAGAATGTAAATATATATATATATATATATATATATATATATATATGTATGTATATATATATATCAAGAACATAGGATCTTGCAGGTTTTTTCATTTGTTTAAACTTTTTCTACTAACATGGCAAAATAGATGCCAAAGATATTATTGCAGAACAACTTTTTTAACTATCACTGTTGCAAGAAAAAATAATATGTGGAAGAGAAATAATTAGAATTAGCAGTATTGCAACAATTTTAAATGAGTGCATTATATTCTATGTCCTTTAAGCAAGCATGACATTAACTGGCTGTTCTGATCCCGGTAACAAATGTTCCTATATCTTGTATATAATTGATAGATAGATTTTATTAAAAAAATTGACCAGATTAGGGATCTATAGGGTGGAAGAGATACATCGGGAAGTATAACTCCTTTATAGGTCTGCAAATAGATATCCATGATAAACAGGAATGTAAATTCAAAAATTAAAAGTGACCTATATAGGAGCCCCCAATATACTTAGTTGAGTGATCTCCTTGGGGAGGAGCAGCTTGGGCCTGTGTGTATGCTGGAAAAAGAGTTTTCACCGGAGGTGCATTATTTGTGATTCCCATCCTTTATCTATTTTTGCTGCAGCACAAAGTCATTCTGCCTCTTCCAACACCGAATCCTTCCGGTTGAGTTGCAGGAAACACTTAGAATGGTGGTGTACCCATCGTAGAAATGAGGAAATGGTTATGAAATGCCTTGGAAATGTCCTTGGCTGTATCGTATGATGTTTCCAAATATGAAAACATCAAATGATATGACCAAGGATGTTTCCAAGGCATTTTGGCCATTTTCAGTGACATTTCGGGCATGTTTTTGGAAGTTTCTGGGTCACCCAAGTGCCTGTGAGGGATTTGTGACATGTAGGAAAATATCACCTTATTTGTCTTGATGTCCCTTTAAGACAAAACAGAGATAGGGCACTGACCATTAATTGTTTCAGGATGTTTGTGAGTGATTCCAACCTCATCAGACTTCATATGGAGAAAGTAAAATTTCATATCCCTTTCAGAATTTAGTAGCCTTTTTGCAGGATTTCAGGGTCGGTAGGATTGTAGCATGTCCACTGGATTCTACCATGTATTAGGGTATGAATAGGAATTATTCAAGACCACCAAGTTGTAGGATTTAACATCATGTAAGCATCTATGAGAGTTAATATAGACATAGGTTTCCGTCTATATTAACAACGCAACAATTTTAGAAGAAAATGATCAAGTATCTAGAAAGGAAACACTTTTAGACAGGAATTATTCTTTGGAATTTATAGAATCGAGGAAAAATACTAGGCTTCCATCTTCTGCTAGTGAGAAACCTATTAGCATTGGATATTTGTCAAAGCTTCCCTCTACATGGAACTCAGATGGAATGAAAAATGGAAGTATAGCCACACAAGGTGCTGCTAGCAATGGGCTGCAAGGTGTTGTACCTATGAGTAATGTCTATATGTTGGATCATACTGATAACGAGAATAAGACTTCTATACATTTGAGTATTGGTGTTGCCAGTGAAGGGAAAAAAAATTTTAAACATTTGGGAAACAGGGATATGATGAGTCATGAGCATGGAAAAAGACATTCTCCTACTAAGGAAATGCCATATAAACACTTGGTAAATAGGGATATGATGAATCATGAGCATGGTAAGGGATATTCTCCTGCTAAGGAAATGCCAGATGGTAAAAAAAAAAATCAGGGTATTGTTAATGTGTATTAAGTCGATGAAGCCCCCTTGGCCATTCATACTAATATGATTAGCGATGTGTCAGATTTGGGGAATAATGATACTAACCTTTCATCCTCATGAAATGTCTCTGTAATAGCTCAGAATCCTGGAAATGGAAAGACAATGCAATTATGAGAGTCTCGTCAAAGATAACTGAACTTGGTAGTCTATCTAATATGACAAAGGAGTGTAGTTATTTGTTGTAAAAGAAGGATTCAAATATTATTTTACATAGTAAAAAGGTGAAACTTTGGAAGCAATACATGAGGCTTTTCAGAATCATGCCATTGGCATGGGGGCACTTGCTACTTAGAGCTCTTAATGTTTCAAGAAGGAAAAACTGCTTAAAAAGGAAAAAACGGTATATTATCAAGTCCAACAGTTCATCTCAGAGGAAGTATATGAATCTAATGAAGCATGATAAAAGATTGCTTACATCACAAGATACTTTTGTACCTAAAAGTAAAAAGAGGACTACTTTAACTGCTCAGGAAACAACACTTGTTGGAAATAAACCTGGAAGTAATGTTGCAAAGAGTATGTCAAATGGCAAGCATTGCCTTGATTATTGCAAGGATGTCAAGAAGTATGGATTGAAAGCATTTCCCATTCAAAATGACTGCATGCTTATCAAAGCTGAGGAAAGTACCATTCAATCCCATTTGCATCTTGGGTTTTCTCAATGCAGTTCTAGATAGATTTGTACAAAATATGGTTTGGGTGAGGCAGAAGAATTAAAAGAGAACATTGGTCAATATTGGTCACCTAGAAGAAGGCACATACAAGGTGTCACAAACAAAATCATAACCAATGTGAAGTCTAAGTCAAGAATATTTTCATAGTCAATTAAATAAATGATGAAAAAATTACAAACAAAACCTTTACCTTATTGAGGCAGAAGAAGCATCAATTCTAGCAATACGACTCTCTTGTGTCTAAGGATGATTGACAAATTCCTTCTTAACATATCCTATAAACATGATAAAAGAGGAATCATATAACAATTGGGAAATGCCATGTTTTATCATAGCCCAACACACTTATAAGAAGAAATCATGCCCATAGATATAAACCCATGAGAAAGGCCAACCTAATTCAAGGTCTGTGTCCCTGTTTTGTCCATACAATTTTTTTTAGCAGAACCCATAGTCTCACATGCTGACAACCTTTGTACCTGGAATGGGGTGAATTTTTAGATGTTGAGAGACCAATCACCCATCCATCCATAGTAATAAATTATTGTGAATCAGATACTAACCAAATCCTTGTCTGCAATCATCTTCTTCATTGAATAAGCTAAACTGTCAATAAAATGACAAGAAAACATGTTAAGAAGCAAAACACCACTCTGAAATAAATCATAGAAAGTCACTAGATATTAATATGAATAAGCTAAATCTAGAAAAACTTCTTCAATTAATCATACGTCAAGGTGACTACCAATGGAAGTCCTTCTGGAACTGCATCAATGAAAATGGAAATCTACAAACAAATACTTCCATTAGTATTTATCTTCTGTACATTTTCATATAATCCTTGGACATGACACTACTGAACATTTTTGTAAACAAAGACAACTGATTTTATACAAACTATCCATTCAAGCATAATACTGAGAAGATACTAAAAGTAGGGCATGCTGACCTAGCGCAATCGAGAATATGTTAACAATTCCCTTAACTGTGTCTCCAACCTTGGTCTTTCCTACTTTAAACATGGCTTTCCCATTGGAGTCTTGTGTATTTCCTGTAAAACATATGATAAAACAGAACACAAACTACAGTCAATACAAAGCGGCAGTGCAAAACACAAATAGTTTAGAGAAAACAACCAAAGGTAGTACAGTATCACTTACCTAATCAAGAGGATGACAAAAACTACAACTTCCACTATAAGTCCAAACTTGCCAATAAAAGTTGCAACACCATTGAGGTGGACCTATTATAAACAAGGACTCTCTGTGAGTGTTAAATTTGTGATAATACCACTCATGGCAAAGAATAAAAGTAAAATTAAACAAGTCAGTGCAGATAGACATATAGGGGAGTTTATTCCCCATTATCCTCTGATATGATAGCTATCACTAAACCCCATTCGGTATTTAATCCCACATCGGTTACCTCATATAAGGAAACATAAGTAATTTACTTGTCAATTCCAAAAATAGAAAAAATCCTAACAACTAACTGGTACCCACTTCCCACTTTATCAATTAGCTTGTTAAAACCAAGTGCAAATCCCCCAAGATTCTATGATGTTTCATGGATATCTATGAAGACAGAGAAAATCATTTGCTCACCAACTGTAATCGCATGGATTTGCAATACCATCAAAAATATTTCCAGCTGCATCCCACAATGAGACTGGCCATATCTCAACAATGGCAGTGGTTGAGATGAAACACATTGTAATTTATCACTGATGAGTGTACAACCACATCGGACATGGCATGCACTATTATAGATATTGATTGAAAAATGTCTACTCAATTAATTGCAACCTGACAGCATCCCTATAAACATTCAGAATCGAACAAAGTTGTTGTTGACTAATAATAATTATACTCATGGTTCCCTGTCTTTTTTGGTAAACCTAAAAGATACTCACCATCCATATATAAATACATATGCCCATGTGACTTCACAAAGGAACAAGACTTCAAATTTTTCATCAAGGATAGTTTATATGGGAAGATTCAAATGTTCTAGGAGTACAATGACAGGAATGTAATGCAAAAGGTATAGCATAAAATTGAACATTCAATCTAACAAAGCCATCATTAGTATAGGATATCATATCATTCAACTTTTTCATTAAGGATCAGTTATATGGGAAGACACAAATGTTGGAGTACAATGATAGGATTGTAATGGAAAGGTATAGCAAAAAACTAAACAGTCAATCTAACAAAGCCATCATTAGGTTAGGATATCATATATCATTTGAAGAAACAAGGGAAAATAAGCCTTTTAATTCAACCTAAAGAATTTATTAGTATTGTCTTGATAGAGATCTACACACCAAGAGCGCTAAGATCTCGCCACATAATTGAATTCCATCCCATTAATTGCCAAGGATTAAAATACCAAGAAGTCTAGCTCTACAAGAAAATGGACATTTATAAAGCCACAGGATAACATGAAGCATCCCCTAAAGCCTACAACATGTAGGTTATCTACACACATTTGGGATCAAATTAACAGACATCTAAGTATTATCTCAGGTCAATATATATTTGGATCTGTAATGCTGAAAGAGATTTTAAATCCTTCTCGATGCCAATCTTGATTTAATATCAATTTATATTTTTGAGAACTGAGAAAGGAACCGAACCATCAAAACTAGTCATTAAGCAGTAAACCAACAATGTTATTTATTAGTGCATTGAGAGATATTAAACTGCCTCGTCGGCCTATAGGACAACATTTCCTCTTCAACCTGAAAAGAAAAATAGAGTTCGATATATATTTTTGAGAGACACTATTGCACCAGGATATGTGACATGTGTTTATGGAAAAGCATATACATAATTTACAGATGTAAGTTTCGAATATAAACGCTACATCCTCCTTTGCTATGTGATGCAATGTCCCCCGGTGAACTAGCTTCACCAGGTTTGAAAAATGCCTCCATTATTGCATTAAATTTGACAAGTACTGCTTTGCCACATATTAGAAGCATTGCCCCAAGGAAAAGGGATTTTATTAAACAATATCCAAACACCAGGAATGCAAAAACAGAATATGCCCTTGCTTTTCCAAAACATGAGAAGTGTAGTTTGAGCATTTATGAAATAAATTCACTAATAGCAAGAGAAAATAAATTAATGAATTAAATAATTGGGAAATAAATACCACTATTCAAGCTAGAAGATGGAGCCTGTGGACTTCCAACTATAACTCCTGAGAGTAGTGACAATACTTTCTAATATTTCCATCCTAAAACAACAATTGGTCTGCCTAGTGGGTTAATTACTAATAGTATATGTGCATATAGGGTAGACCAAATCAAATTCATTCACAATTTGGATAATAAATAAGAGCAAGATGAGTGGATATCCTGGCATTCTTTATTTTAAGAAGCTAGTTGATGTACTCCCAAAATATGTGCATATGTCCTTCTGATAAAGATTTTTTTGACCAGCAAATGTGCTATGATACACCAATTATCTCACCTTCCCAGCTGGCACCCACTTCAATATCAAGGCTTGACTTCTCTGATGATACCATTCTGCAACAGTTTCGTCCAGGTGACTGCAAGCATCACATTCAAAGACTTTAGAATAATTCTAGCGAAAAATTCAGTTAGAAATAATTAACAATTTATGTGCATCAAGAATTAATGCAAAGGTAAAGAGAGGCTCCTACTTGGGAACAGACACTAGTGCAATAGAGACTGGCATAAGGGTTTTAAAAACCTCAGAGACTAATGGAATTCAAGGGGCAAAACCTAAACATCAAAAGATCAAGACATGATTTTCCGGCAAAATCCAACCTAAGATATTCTTGTCCGTGCGCAGCTATTAACAGAGACAAAAACAAAAGGCTTGGAAACAAGTCACTACAGGAGATTCACAATCAATAGAACTCTCTCCCAACACAAGGTTTTTTGGTAAACTCCTGCCTCAGCTACCTTGTAATTCCACAACTCAAAGACATAAATGAAATACCTCGAAATAAGACAAAAAAATTGACTCTAAATTATTTGTAGAGTATTACCTCTCGATTCTTGGTTTGCCATTATAATTCCTGGCATTCACTCCATGGAAACTTCAGTTACCGAATTCTTAATCCCCTCCTTTAAATTCCAAATAATTTCGCTCCAAACCCTCTCAAAATCGAATTCTCAAATGGCTTCTCCCAATTTCCAAATAAGATGTCCCCTTCCGACCAAATCCAAATATTTGGCACATACCTGCTTCCAGGTTTTCGGTGGGATTCATAGTCCTCCTAGATTTGTGTCTTATTCTGGCTTTGTGGCTCTTCCTTAATTGATTCTCAAAACCCCATGAAACGTCCCCTTCCCACCAAATCCACATATTTGGTGCAAAATACACCTCCTTTCAAATTTCATCACTTCATGGTAGCTTTGGTCATCGGTTCATGTTCTTTTGGTTTTGTGTATATTAGACTGTGGGTTTTGTGTATATAACATGCCCATCATGCCTTTGTTTTGTAATTATAATTTTTTTTATATTATTTATATATAATATATGCTTATATTTAATATAAAATATAAAATATATATAATTATACAACTTATATTACGTATATGTTTTACATAATATTATTCACATAATATTATGTAAAATATAATATTATTCAGAAATGCTATCAAGAGATGCATATTCATACGTTTAACTAATTATGTGGATTCATCTTTAAATAATGCTTACAAAGAGATTGTTATGATCATAATTATTATTATAAATGTTTAACTAATTATGTGGATTCATCTTTAAATAATGCTCACAAGAAGATTTTTATGATCATAATTATTGTTATAATAAATATATAAGTTAATTTTTTTTGCATATGTATTAATAGTATATAGTAAAAAATACTTAGTAACATTTTTTTTTAATTTATAATGCAAACAGTTTAATAATTAATATTATTTATATATAAAGTATTTAAAAACAAAAGTATAGAGGTATATTTGTATAATTATTTTCAAATATATAAGCTATAGCTCATTGCTAGGACATTGGCATAGCTGATTTGGTGTCAACAGTGGAGTTGTGACACATGAGGTGGTCTACAATTTACTAAGTTCTAGGGGGTCTTTATATCCATTTGCAGTATTGGAATTAGTAAAATGTAGAATTTCATTGTCAAAATTGTCATTTTCCATTGCCAAAGTGATCCACAACTAAAAATGACCAAATAAATTACTAATTTTTATGTGGTCATTTTTACTCTATATATCCCGTGATCAAATTTCGTTGTTTATCTTGGTCTTTTTTAGTTTAGTTTTATCCGGTGACCGAAAGTGGTCATTTAACTTGGTCTTTTTTAGTTATCCCACTTAAATTTATCAATTTTGGTAATTTATCCCTTGAAAAAAATTGTGGTGACCAAATTTTTTTGTCTCCTGGTCACTAATCTCTCATTTTACACTAGTGATTAGTCATTTTTAATTGTGTCATGGAAAATTGAAAATTTGACAATGAAGTGTAAATTTTGTAAATTGTATACCTTTTATTAGTAATATCGGTGCCATGCACCTCGATCTTCAGATATCCAACAAAGCAATTGCACGAATTTTCTATTGACCATCTTTATCCCTGTTGCACCATTGAAGCAAACTCGGTTAAGTGTGTGCCAAAGGAAAAATAGGTTCCTAAGTCAATTACGAATTAGGTACTAGAACCCGTACCATATCGATACCTAGCTAGAAGCATCATAGCTAGTTCTTGATAATTCAACCATGTAAGAGTCCTTCCAAGTCCCATACATCTGAGATGCTTTTCTAACTTCAATATAACTATATCCATGATCTCATGTGACCGTCGTCTAGCTACACCAGTCGACATAGCTTCACTAGGCTAAGTTCCTTTAAACATCATAGAAGTTGATCCAATATATAATAATTGAACCAATGGAAGCACCAAGAACAATATTTTAACCAATAAAAGACTCAATTATATTTAAACTAAGGTTCTAACCCAGAAACAAACTCATATCCATATGCAATATAAAGGTAGAGGCCCGAAACCATCTCAGAATTTCAGGTTAATATTTTGATTCCTCGACTTCTTAATACAGGCCTCATGACCTCGTAGAATATGATACATATAATAATGCAGTGATGATTCTCACTACAACAAAACCTTGTGGTTAGCAACTCTTTTTGCTTCCTTTTTTGCATCTAGACCATATTTTAATGTATTTTTCTTCATTTTTTTGGACAAAATGGCACAATTTCATGGGTTGGTGCTATTTTAGGCCTTTTTTTGCATCTTTTTTCTAAATGTGGTGCAAAATATGGCGTAATTTGCATCGGTTTTTTCACCTTGTTATGCAACAGGTTTTGCACCAGGTTTCGCGCCCAGTTTTGTGCCTAGTGTGTACATCTACTCTTGGTGTGCCCCCTTTTACGTCCATGTTTTCCTCCACTTTTACACCCATATTTTCATCCACTTTTGCATCCTTTTTTACATCCTCTTTTGCATCAACTTATTCTTCTTTTTTTGTATCGCATCGTGAGCCAAGTTTTGCATCAAAGTTTACATCATGTTTTGTGTTTAGTTTTTAATCTAGTTTTGTTTCACCCACTTTAGCATCCACTTTCGCATCCTTTTTTTCGTCCACTTTTGCACTCACATTTGCATCCCATTTTGCATCCATGTTTACGTCTTTTTTTGCATCTACTATTGCATCCACTTTTGTCGTGTCATGTCGGAAGGCTTATATTGGTAAAACGGGTCGCCCAATCCAACTAAGACTTAAAAAGAACTGTGCCGACATTATCCATGAATGCAATAAAAAATCTGCACTAGCTGAGCACTCTGTTACTTCCAAACACCACATCTGCATTGAAGACGCAAAGGTCATTGCTAGGATTGATCATTACAAGAAACAATGCGTCACAGAAGCCATTGATATTGAGAAGCACCCTAAAAACATCAATATGAATGATGGGTGGAAATTGAGTAAATCTTGGACACCTATCATCACCTTAATTAAAAACTCCTGACCATAACCCTATATTTAGAATTTTTTTGTTCAACACTTGTCGTGAAAGAATACATGTATGGGATGGAGGTGAAATGGAATCAAGCCTAAGTCAATTGAATCCTTGCAACTCACTGCATGTCTAAGTCTCAACAATCCACCTTCTAAATTGAACCAAAATACCAAAATAAGTTTATTAATGGCTATATTTGAGAAAGTTATAGTTGTGACTAATTAAGGGATCGGGGCTCTAAAATTTGTTGTGTTTTGTACCAGTCCACGATTCAGTGAATCGATAGTCACGGGTAGGAATTTAAGTTATTTAATGTAAATAATTAAAGTGTATAACCTCTATGTCATTATTTAATGTAAACAATTAATGTGTATAACCTCTATGTCAAAACCGTTTTCCATGCTGATGCAGGCCACTACCCTCTTTATTGTCTTACCAAAAGGCATGATAATGAGGAAGAAGCCCTAAAATTATGGACTTCACCTTCAAAAAATGCCTTGTAATCACATTGGTAAGGAGTGATAAGAAGATCACAACAATCCAACGTTTCAAATCTTAGTTGATAGTTTTAATTAAAGACTTATATGGTAAATTTAATATAAGACTTACTTATAATTGTCTCATTCTCTTTGCATCTTGACACATTTAATACTTTATGGTTGTATTTGCGCCTTGACCCAATTCATATTATAAGGTGAGGATGTGCATGCATAATAATCCTTAGTTATGACTATGCGATTAGGTCCAAGGTTTTAAAGAGAAGAGGATGTTAAGGCAAGTAATTTTTATATGTATTTTGGTGGCGCTAAGGAAAAATGTTGTGAGAAACCACAAATGTTTGGAAGGATGGAGGGAGATTACATCACAATCATGTCACCCATCAAATTGAAGACTATTCTCAAGCCACGATTATTTTTTTAATTTTATTAATAACCATTGTTTCTCCATATCATGTGCCGAATGGAACCTCTCTATAGCAATGCATAAATCGACCTCTACACAATTTGTGATCCTAGAGATACATGCAATTATTTGTATTTGAATGACATCCACTGTTGTTTATAGTTGTTGCAAGTCCATGATATTCATGCAAGAAATGAAGTCTTGTAGAGGAGGACTTGTCAAACTGGCCTTTTGAATTTCATTTTGACGAAAAAAGAGTGGACATTGGTAGCAAGGTTCACATAGGTAGTAGGCACAAATTTTTGATCTCCTTTCGAGCCTAGTAGTAGACTAGTAGTTGTTGTTTTTTTTATAGCCGTAGTTGTTGACACATTGTTAAACTTTAGGTTGCTTCCCCAAGTGACTCGGGAGTCAGAGTCACATCTCGATGGCTAGTGACTCGTAGTTATAAATGATTACTCGTCGTCTTACACAACTAAGCAATGAGTGCATGCCATGAGTGAGTGAGTAATTATAATTTATCATATTTCCAATATTTTGAATGATGAATTGAACTTTATAGCATAGGAATTTCAACATATTGAGAAATTTATATAGATGGGTAATTTAAATGTTGCCCTTCTTTTTAAATAAATTATGCCCTTCTTAATTGGAAGCGCAAAATTCAGATTTTATATTTTTTTTTAAGGGCGATTTTAACTTTACACTTGGGAAGGGCTAGAACCTTTGGAAGGGCTGGGAAGGGTTCAATTTTGAATGCTTCTTTCCAATGAGGTTTTTCCCACTGTCCTCTTCATTTTATGGGCATTGTCCATTGGGTTTTACTGTGTCTTCTTTGGTGTCTGTAGTGTCCATCATCCTGCTCGCATTGATTTGTACTGCATTGCATACCTTAACATCCAATGCATAACCTGTCAGTTAACAGCAGGTCAACATGTTCAGCAAGAACATCAGGTCGCTGTGTTCTGTAAGTAATTTTGTTTGCCATGAGAAACGACAGGTTTTGAGAAGCGTAAGAACCCTATTTATGGGTAAGAGATTTAATGGGCGTCGATGCATTCCTGGGCTTTCCAACGTATTGAGAGAGGAGCTTTACAAATCTGGTTCAGCTTGTTTAAAGAAATGGTGGCTTTGTAAGGGGGTGGAGTTACCCAATCTGTCATGGCTCCATTGGGAAAATTGTCCCATGCTTCCTTGCCTTTCCTAGGTTTCGATGAAGAATTTAGGGGTTCTATGAATATTCAACAGTAAATAAAATTTTGTTGTGTTAATCCATGTATGTTTACTGTCTCGCAACATTTATGTTTCTTAGGATATGTGACACTGAATAGTGAAGACATACGAGGGTTGGCACAGGTTCCAAAGTTTAGGTGCTTTGAATTAGAAGCACTGTCAGGTATGGAAATATTGGTATCTTTGAAGGGGTTGTGGGAACATGGATGTGTGAAACTGAAGTGTATACGGGGTTTGGTGTAGGTGAGAAAGATTAGAGAGCTAGATGTTTCTTGGTGCTCTGAGTGAGAAGAGCTTCCAAGTATGGAAACATTGGTATATTTGGAGAGGTTGTGGGTGGAGGGATGTGTGAAACTGTAGAGCATACGAGGGTTGGAGACTTAGTGCAGGTACCAAATTTGATGTTTCTGGGTTTTCCTAGTTAAAAGAGCTGCAAAGTATGGAAACATTGCTATCTTCGGAGGGGTTGTAGGAAAAGGGGTGTGTGAAGCTGCATAGTATACAGGGATTCGCGAAGCTTAGATACCTAGATGTTTCTGGATGCTCTGAGTTACGGGGGTTGGTGAAGCTTAGATTCCTAGAGGTTTATGATATCATATATCATATGTATTATGTATTGTGTTTTTCTCTGAAACTTCCACATCTAGAGTTAATCTTCAGTCAAATTCTATCTCTTAAGTTTTATGTTACCGAACAATCTGCAATTTGCAGATTGGATAAAATATTTAATTAGAGTGAAGGTGTGGAGATGTGAATGTGTCCTACTAAAATTTACCCAATAGGAATCTCGCTGGAAATATATCTCCTTCACTTGTCCATTTGGCATCACTTGAAGTTATCATGCTGAGCAACAATATGCTCTCTGGTACAATTCCATCCAATCTAACCCAATTGAAGTATTTGACTACTTCAATAATAACTTGAGTCCTCCTATTTCAAAATTATCTACACAAGTCAAAGTGCTTACTTCGGGAATCCTCTGATGGTCAAGTCATCATCACCTCCTCCTGTGAGCCCTTCCATGTCACCACCTTCCGGGAGTCCTCCGTCACCATCGCCAAAGAGATATAGCCCTTCTGTGGCCTCTCCAAATGTTTCTAGACTAAGCAATTGGGTCTCCCTAGTACCACCTACTAGGATCAGTTCAGGACCCAATGCAAATGGTACTAAGTCAAATTCTCCCACAAATCAAATTGATGTGAATAAAGGCAAATCTGAAATCTTCACAAATCTCTGTTGGAACCATTGTTGGATCCATTGTTGTAGATGTTCTATTATTTTTTATTCTTCCTGCTACACTCTGCATATACAAGAAAGAGGCACGCCGACCTGTACAAGTTGATGCACCTAGGACTCTTGTCACTGACAGAAGAGACCCATCAAATAGATCAAATCACTGGTGAAAATTTCAAGTGGCCAATAATAATAATAGTGATGGAGGAAATAGTTTGAGTGATACACGAAATATAAGCAGTGGACCTAGTGAGTTTCATGTGATGGAAGCTGTAAATCTGACTATCAGTGCAAGTTCTCATGCATGTAACCAGGAATTAATCTGAAAATAAGTTTGGAAGAGGTGGGTTTGGGGTTGTATACAACGGGAAACTAGATGATGGCACCATAATTGCAGTTAAAAGAATGGAAGCATCAGTTGTAAGTAACAAGGGATTGGAGGAATTTCAGTCACAAATAACGGTTTTATCTAAAGTTAGGCATAGACACCTGGTTTCCTTGTTGGGTTACTATATTTAAGGCAATGAAAGGATTTTGGTATATGAGTGCATGCCAAAGGGTGTTGCTCTTAGTAGGCATATATTTGATTGGGCCAATAATGGGCTTGAACCAATTTCCTGAAAGATACGCCTCAGTAGATTTAGAGGTTGCTTGAGGATTGAAGTATCTACATGGCCTGGCCCATAGAAGCTTTATTCATAGAGACCTTAAACCATATAATATACTTCTTAGATATGATTTTTAGGCAAAGGTTTTAGATTTTGGATTGGTTAAGTTGGCACCAAAGGGAAAATACTCTGTGGAGACCAGATTAGCTGGTACTTTTGGATATCTAGAACCTGATCATGCAGGTAATTAAGCAACTTTTTATTTTCCACCAGAATATTTATTTGTGATATTGTGTACATTCTTAGTTGAGTATTTAAATAGACTAGAATGGCACATCTTTGAGGATGTCGCATGGATTGCATTCAGAACATTATTGCAATGTATTTAGAATGTAAAATAGAAATGAATTCCTTTCAGGTTAGTGGTATCTGGGAGATCTGGTTAATTGAGAACGTTTTTTAGTTTTCACAGAAGGATCATCAGTTGAGAAATTGACTTGGGAAATACTTGATTTTAGGATTTGGGAATAGGTATAGAATGTTACAGTAATCAAGATAAAAATTGACTTCTGGTGTTTGTTGAATATTAATTTGCATTGTGTCAGTTACTAAATGAATCACCACAAAAGCAGATGTGTATTTCTTTGGTGTTGTGTTAATGGAGATCATGAGTCATTACTAGAAGGAGGGCACTCGATGAGAATGAACTTGAGGAGAGCATGAATTTAGCATCATGGTTTTGCTGAATGAACTTAGACAAAGAATCATTAATGAAGGCAATATATCGAATTCTGGAAGTTATAGGAAACTCTTGAAAGTATTTGCACTGTTGTTGAACTAGTAGGTCATTCACTGCATGTGAACCATATCAATGACCTGATATGTACCATGCTGTCAATGTTTTGGCACCTTTAGTTGAGAAATTGAATCCCAAAGATATAGATAATGATGATTCTCGGGGAATTGATTTTGAGACGAGTCTTCCTCGGGATCTGAAGAAATGGAAAGCATTCAAGGAAAAAAGTGCAAATGTATTGGATGATAGCCAAGGAAGTCTTCCAACACATCCAACTAAGTTTGCTGACTCATTCACATCTTTTGATGGATGTTAAAAGTACATGGCAAAATTGGGAAATATGAAGAAATACATGTATAGGATAATATGAGGTATTATGCATGTTATGTCTTCATTGCCTATTGTTTTCTCAAACTGCTACTTTTATATTAGCAGTGGATGTGCATGAATCCTTTTAGTTGTGTTTTTGAAATATGAAATCAAGTTAAGGAGGATAAATGCATAGACAAGAGAAGTCACTCAATCCATATGAGGATTAATGAATGTATTACATATATAAGACATGACCAAACTAAGAAATTTGTGTTTGTGGATAGTGTTCTTCCTTTCAAGCATTACATATGCGTAGAGGATATGAAGGAGACTGCACAAATTCAAAAATATTACAAATGAAGAGTTTTTAACTTTTTCCTTTTTCAGCCTCAAAAGGTCGAAGCATATTTTTATCTTTTCCAGTTCCATCTTCAAAAGATTGAAGTAGATTATGATTAGAAGCTACACACCTTTCAAGAGCTTGAAGAAGGTGACTGGATCCATTATGCCCAAACTTGGCTTGAGGTATGGCCTCTACAAGCTTGACATAATTTGAGTTTGGAATTCCATCACTGCTCTTGGTCATGCTACTCTCTACTTGCTTCACTTGTATAAAATATTTGCTTGACACCATCAAAAAAATTTCCATTAACCGCAAAACAGGATTTCCAAATATATGGATTAAATTATTCATGGGTTAATAATTTACATTTTCAAGGGAAGATATTCATGGAAAATCTGATTGTGTTGTTGCACTATATGATGTTGAAGAAACCATATTAGACTCAGTAAATTTATTCCCAGAGTGAACCCCATATTTGTATCTTGTCAAAACAGACATATGATTTGGATAATTAGATACTTGTGTTGGGGACCCACATATATCATTTCCAACAAAGGTTCCATTCAAGCCATCTATAACTCCAAAAGATCAGTTTCCTAATTATTCCTTCATCCCTTTTTGTTCCTCTAAAAATTGTGTAGAAATATTAGTCAATGACTTTCCAACTCCATTGGGAACAATGTAAAATTTAGGACGGGTTGGGTTCAAGGCAGAACCATGTATAACGTCCCCTGCTGTATTTGTTTCTCCTGAATTTCTTGAAAGAAGATAAGGTGCAACTTGAGGCATTTATACTAAATTCAAGCTCACCCTCATACCAAAAGAGCAATGTCCATTTCCAACAAGTTGAGTGTCATGCGGTAGCATGGCTCTTTCCTCAATAAAGATTCCTTGTGATGGCATTGGGAAACCTACAAAGGTAGTACATGAAGATGTCTGGATGGAATTATAAACTATAAGTCTTTGCAAACATCAAAAACTTTGAGGCATTGCAGGAGGCCCCTCATTTAAGTTTCTCAAACTTGGCATTGAAGCTCCTTCATTTTCAGCAGTAAGTTCAGATGATATGACAAGTTTGTTGGTAGAAATTAGAATTAGTATCATTTGATACTAAAGAAACTCTGATCATGTCTGAGTTCAAGGAAATAATTTCATTTGATATTGTAGGTGCCTCTGGTTATTTGAAGTGATGAACAATACAAATGGCTCTTAAAAGACTTAGATTCTGTTAGCCAAATATTAGTTGTATGTGTAATCACATGAACTAGTCGTTGCACTAACATTTCCTTTACATATTTCTAGTTGTTTGGACCCAAGTTGTCTGTAGGACCTATAATGAAATTTGATAGTTGAATTTAATCAGAGTTTGATCAAAAAGTGATTAACAATGTTCGGTTTTTAATTTTCTCTTTCAATGTTTGATTAGTTTGGTTATGAAGTTTTTCACTTCATTTGGTTATTTGTTGAAATATTAAGGAAATTCTTACAAATTTTGTCAATTTATTTCCAGCTATGGCAATGTGACCTTTGCTAGGAGAACATAATGTAATAAATGTGGAGCAACCAATTCAAGTGTAGGAGGTGAACAGGGTGGTGACAACGATGACAATTATGGAAGGGTTGGTCATTATGGAGGAGGATCAAATAAGGGTGTTGGAGGTTAGGGTGGTGATTCTGGTGGAAATAGTTATGGTGGTGGAAGGGGTACTGTTGATGGTAGAGGAGGGGGATATGTAAATCAGGGAGTTCAAGGTGTTGCTTCAAATGGTGCAAATGTTGGAGATGGGGGATAAGGAGGCCAGGTTGGTCCTACTGCTCCCTATGGTGCCTTTGGTGGCTATGCAGGCCAGTAATCATAACCACAACTATTAGGATCAAATATGCATTTTATAATCTAAGAGAGCTAAGGTTGTATCCAAATCATTTCTTACCAAATGTCCCTGAAATCAAGACCAAGAGCTTCCGAACATCATTTCACACTACACAAATGAGAACAATGATTTTACAAGTCACGGATGACTGTTTAACTACAAATTGCTTTCACTTCTGTAGTTTATCCTGCTTTGATTTTAGCTTATATGGGTCAAGCTGCTTACCTCTTAAAAGACCATCATATCGGCAATAACTATGCTATTGGTTTATATGTATCATTTCTAGGTATATTTACTTATGCCTATGTTCATTATATGTTTATTCATATTTTGTTGCATTAGGTCATTTTAGTGAGAAAGTTGCCTTTATTTTGACAAAATGAATAAAATAATAGAATATTGTATAAATATCTTGGCAGAGCCTGTAAGGTGGCTGGTACTAGGAGTTTTAATACTTGCATCAGTGGTTGGAAGTCAAGCAATCATCACTAGGACATTTTCAATTATAAACCAAATCTTGGCACTAGGTTTCTTTCTGAGAGTGAAAGTAGTGCACACATCTGACAAAATATATGGATGGATCTACATTCCAGAAATCAACTGGATTTTGATGATCCTCTATCTTGATTTTACTATTAGTTTTCAAGATACTAAATGAATGGGAAATGCATCTGGTATGTTTTGGTTTTGTTGTTTACACCTATGATCTTATGTATATTTTGGATTACCAATGGAGAAATTTTGTCGTGAGTGAAAGGATATGTTTTTGACATTCAATGTAATGGTTTTTGCAACGTTTGGTGTTGTCATGGCATGTTCTGTTGTCATCACAGTTTTGCTGGTTACTACCTATTTTACATCATTGGTGATCATTAATGTTGGCATAAAAGTATTATGCTAGCAATATTTTTTCTACTTTTCTTCGGATCCATCGAATCCCTTAACTTCTCAGTTTCTCTCATTAAGTTTCTAGAAGGAGCCTGGGTACCTATGCTTCTTGTTCTCATATTCATGACGATCATGTATGTGCAGCATTATGGGACAATAAAGAAGTATGACTTTGACTTGGAAAACAAGGTATCCATAAAATGGTTGCTTGGACTTGGTCCTAGTTTGGGGATTGTGCGGGTCCCTAGTATTGGCCTCATGTACACAAAACTTATCTCTGGGATACTTGCAAATTTTACACATTTTGTAACAAATCTTCCAGCATTCCATCAGGTTCTTGTCTTTATATGCATTAAATTAGTACCAATGCCATATGTACCACCAGAAGAACAGTTTCTTATTAGTCATGCATGGCCTAAAGAGTACAGGTTATACAGATGCATTATCAGATATGGTTATTGGGATGTCCATGTGGATACTAATCGTTTTGAGGATCAACTTATTCTCAGCCTTAGAGAGTTTATTCATTAAGAAGAAAAACACTATTTCTCAAGTGACAGTTACACTGCAGATGGAAAAAAGGTTGTTATTGGAACCCCTGTGCATGGCATGGAGAGAATTCTAAGTTATGAAGCAATAGAAGAGAGCATGGCTAAAACACTCACATAGGTTGCTAAAACACTATCTTATATGTGTCCACGAAATAGTGGCTAAAACACTCAGATAAGTTGCTTCTAAGAGATGCTTCTTTGCCCGTTCTTACGGCACAAGGAGTCTCATTTAAAGGAGTCAGATTGATATCTCACTTCACTAGGAATTCTTCCACTATAGCAGCAAAACAACACACTACTGAGGATGAAGAGTATGACAATGAAGAGAAATTTTAAAAGCAAAGAAAGATTGAAGCATCACCAAAAGAATGTGACCAGGCAGTAGAAGGGTTGAGATTAGTAAAAGCCAAGGAAAAACAAGTGTAGGAATTTCTCAAGAAACATGAGGCCTTCGTAAAAAAAAATTGGGATACAATGCTTGGAATTGGATCTGCACTAAAAGTGGTGGCATCTATGAGCAGGCAAGTTTTATCACATTAATGGCATTTAACTTCTTTTAGCTTTAAAATACAACTGATCAATCACATATTTAGTGATGGAAATTGGGGTAAGAAATTAAATAGAATAATTTAGAGGATTTTCTATTCTTGTATTTCATGGCAGTCTCTCATCAAGGAAAACCCTAGGAAATGAAACTATTTTACACAAGTTTTTAGTTTAGATGGCAATTTTTTATGTCTTATGAAATAAGAAACATGTCTGTACATAAATAATCTAGAACAAATGTTAATATACTGTTTTTCTGTTTAAGTTGTGGCAAATATAGTCCATTTTAGTACATTATAGAAAATTTTCTAATGTCTTGGAAATTTTTGCTAATTTACAAAGGTTTAGAAATCTTGTAATGTCAACCATTCAATAAAGCTAGCCCAGTGTGTTCGTATTAGACTTTTGAAGTTACCTCAATCTTTGTTTTTTACTTCACACTCACATCAATATTTGGTGCAAATCCCTTGTAAAATTGTTCACAGCTGATTGCTTTTTTTATCTGTATCACAAGCAGGGAAGATTGGGTCAGGAAACTTCATCAGTGGAAACATGATTTATTGGAAGCAATGCAACATTATCGGATTGGAACTAAACTTCTTTGGGATGACATTACAATATATTTTGGGCTTTTACTGAAGCTTGCAAGTGGAAAGAATCTTTCACGGAGAGAGAGGCAGCAGCTAACTAGAACAACAACAGATATTTTCAGGCTTGTACCATTTGTAGTCTTCATCATAGTTCCATTCATGGAATTGTTGCTGCCAGTTTTTCTCAAATTATTTCCCAACATGCTACCATCCACTTTTCAAGATAAGATGAAGGAACGGGTATTATTTTCTACTACTTACATTTCTTGCTTTGTCAGTATAAATAATCTATGTGATGCAAGCTTCTAGGATGGCGTGGATGGGGTTTGGCCCTTAGGGATGGCTAGAAGTGTTGCCCCATAGATCGAGGGGACATCAAAAGAATATTAAAAAATGTGGAGTTCTAAAACAAGATCAAAGTTATTTAAAACTTTCGGTTAAGACTTGAAACCGTCTGGTTCCAAGGCCACTGGAAACAATGCACTATCACAAAGTATTATGATACTATCTCCTTCCAGTTTTACCAATACAAAAACCTCTTTTTAGCAATAAAAGAACCTCTTTTTAGCAACTGGTTTGAAGTTTGACTCTATTTAGTATAATCCTAAGAGTGGTAGGAATGCATAGAAATGCATGGATGTTGTTCTTTATTCAGATTGTTGTAGGTTTTTTAAGAAGCAATGCAAGCAATATACGAAAGGGCAAGGCCTGTAAAATATCTTTACAGTTCTTATTTGAATACCATAGTTACCTGTGTTTATTTACTTATAGGGCGGGTTCTTTAGAAAAGGGATATGCTTCCATTTTTACACAAAGTGCTACAGTATGTTCCTGGGGACATCTAGGACTTCCACATTCATAACCATTTCATTAAGAAATGTTCTGATTGGGTATTACCACCCATACCCCCAAAAAGAATCAATAGTTAAAAGGAAAAAAAAAAAGACACTTGAGTTTTTCCCTGAGTGGACGGAAATTTTAACTTGTGGATTGCATTTTCCTTGTGCAAGGTCTGATTGTTCAACTATAGCCATGTTTTTGTAATATGTGATGTACCATTATGGAAATATGAAGGATACTTTATCTTCTTTACAGTTCTTATTGCAATATGTCGGTTACCTGGGTTTGGGTAACTGTAGTGTAGTTTTTCTAGAAGAGTGATCCCTAAAGGGCCCCATTTTACACAAACTGCTACAGTATGTGCCCTGGTACTACTAGGACCTTCCCAGTAATGACCCTTCTACTGTGGATTGTGTTGAATGGTTATGACCAACCATAGCCACAAACAGAAGTAAAACTCAAAAAGAGAAAAAAAGACAGTTGATATTTTTTGTGTGGACTGAGCCTTGAACTTGTGGATTGCATTGTACTTGTGCAAGCTATGTTTTTTCAACTGTGGCCATAGCTTTGTACTGTGTACTACACCATTATTGGGATACGGAGAATACTTTATCTTTATATAAAATGTTTATTGTATTCCTATAACAATGTGCCCATATTAGGTGGACATGTAACATAAACTCCATTCTTGTCACTGGTGTAACCATTACATGGGTACTTGTGGTTCCTTGCTCAAACCTTGCTCAGTGCATTGCTTTCTTATCCTTTATTGGCATGTTGTATGCTGCTAGACACTATAAAACACATACCTGTAAGAGTAAGAATTGAAAAAATAAGCATAGAAAATCAAGAATCTATCTAACTACAGGCAATCCCTTTATCTTAGAAGTTGGAATATCAGTAATTGATTTACATTTTCTTATCAATTATATGTTGCGGCTTATTATTGGAAACCTTTATCCCTTGTGGTTTTCTCACTAACTAGGAACATAAAGGAACTCCTAGATGACTTATAATCAGACTTGCTTGAATTGATAGAGAGAAACACCTTCAGCATTCACAGGCATGGAAAAAAAGATTTAACCAAATGGAAAATGTTGTTTCTCTTATTCTTAAATGGACCTCTGATTTTTTTCTTGGATTTATATGCACATCTTAATGCACAAGACTAAAGGGATCATACTTAAGCCTTACACATATTTGTAAATGTGAATCAAAATTCTGAGATGTGCATACATTTGTATTAAACAATGTATGATACTAGTAATGCAGTCAAGAAAACCATATTTTTAATATCTATGATTCAAAATGAAATATTATTGATTTTTCATGAAATCACTTTGTGGGTTCCATGGTTTACCTCTTTTACAAGTTTGTGAGATAATGAGGAGAGAATCCCCAATGACTTGGATGTTCTGAATGCCCACGGAAAAGGTAAAATCAAGGCCCAAATACAAAGCATATCTTTCTGCTATGTTATTAGTGGCTCTTCCCAAGCCCCATTGATAGGTTAGGATCATGTTTCCTCTAGGATCCAAGAGGATCCCACCCGCACCAGCCTCTCCACTTAGTCTAGATGAATTACAATATGAATTTTTTTCTCAATCTTTAGAAAACAAACTATAATTTAGTAGGTCTTCACTCAATTCTATTTGGGAATTACTTTTCAGTTTTGACTAGAGTTTCTGCATATTACAATTTTTGTCATTTGGCCTTAGTTTTATGGGATCCCATGTCTATTCTAGTTTAGGAAATAAAGTTATGTAACCTCCAAACTATTTTTGATCACCTTGGGGCTGCTTTCCGGTAATGGAAACCATTGGAGACTTGGAAAATTCAATGGTTGTGGAAACCCTGGACACTTCTAAAAAACGTTTCCTGGTTTTTTTACTATTTGAGGAGTTTCTAGCTCCATTTAATTGAAATTTACTTGGGCTTCTGTTAGTTCAGATGAAGTTTCAAGGACTTTAAATCAAGTTTCCGCGGTTCTTAAAGCATTTCATTGGATTTTCTTTCCTTTTTCCATCTTTCTTAATCTTTTAGATGTCCACCCAAGTTTTCATTTACCATTGGACCGCAATTGTCCACGTTTCAGGATACTTGTTTCCTCCTTTCCTGGTTACTATTTCCAATTCCTTCCACAACATAAAAGTAAAGCCATTTTTTTTAACAGCAATGACCGTTTCGTGAGTGTAATTATATCCTTTATGTGATGTATTTCAGTTCATAGAAAGTTATAACTTGCTTTTCTTTAACTTGTTCATTCCCATGGATGGAATTGATACTTAATTATGGATGTGAACATATTTATTGAATGCAATTTTACCAAAATTTATGTTGTATATTTGATCTTTTCCAAGTTAATAAAATTTTAATTGTTAATATGTTTTGTGAAGATCGACCTGTACTCAATCTAGAACCAGTTCCTAAAGCAAGTGTCTCAACTGTTGAGGAAAGGACATTAGAAGAGAGAGAAAAATGGTGGAGCATGGGACTAAAGGCCATACATGAGGGAAATCTTGCAATCGTGCTTTCGTTTGGAGGCTAGGTACTTTTTATCATGAAATATTTTCTAGGGAAAGAGCAAAGAAGAAACAAAATAAAACTGAAATTTAGATTGTGCATGAGGGACAGACTAATATGAACATAAGTTCAATTGTTTTGGAATGTTTACATGGTTCTAAGAGCTATACTATTAACCATTTCAGTTTATTCAAAACTATCATATGTTAATTGTATTAGACTAAAACAGTATGAGTAATACAGAATGCAAAAGAAAAAAAATCACAGAAGGATACAAATTGATGTGCGACTTCTTATTTTACAGGTAGAATAAGAAAAAGCTAGTTCTTCTCTCCCCTTTTAATGCATATCTCATGGATGTTTTCTTATCCCTATCTAGGTCACATGGATGCGTAGATACTTAGTTATAAACTTATATAAGTCAATTATTAACCTCATTTTTCTTGTATATGTATATATGTTATTTAAAAAACTCATTATGTCCCATCTATATCAAGTTATTTGATTTGGCACTAACATTAATACAGTTCTAGAACAAGCAAAAATCTAGTCAAATAAGTAAATCCCTGAAGTTCATAATCACATATTTGCATTAGAAGAAGCAAGCATCTTCTTCGTTAAGTACAATCACTGAATTTTGAAAGAGAACATTTTATAATTTATATACATCAAGTAATTCAATATATTATATATAGCTTTACATCTGATCCAAAGACACTTTCTTTTAGAAAGAAGTGTAATATTTTATAAATGAACACCAAAAAATCATAATGAATAGGAGAGATGGAGAGAATAATAAATGTCATATATTACTAATAATGTTGCAGCAATTACATGGTAGAGTTATCCTTAGGTAGTCTACCCATACACTCAACTAACCTCGACATTAATTGCTGCATTATTTTTAATGTCAAGTTATATTTCTAATATGTTATTGCATCAAGAGGCGCTCTACAGCCTAGTATGGGGGAGATCTTGTAATGTGATGTAACGTTACTAATGTTGGTAACATGTCGGCAAAAAATAATAGTGATAGTGAATCTTATGGGAGAGATCTTGTAATGTGATGTAACATTACTAACATGTCGGCAAAAAATAATAGTGATAGTGAATATTATGGGAGAGATCTTGTAAGGAGATGTCACGTTTGTAACATGTCGGCAAAAAATAATAGTGATAGTTAATATTATGGGAGAGATTTTGTAACACAGAGTTGATATATCTTTTGTTATACCTAATAGTTTGCAATTTTTTCAAGTTTAATTCATGCTTAACTAGTTGTCCTGCCTTTCAAATAACTGGTATCATCACCTAGAAGCCAAATATACAACCCTTTAAAGGTTTCTCTAAAGACGCAATGTTGTAGGAGCAGGGTATTTCTCTTTATATTTGCAACATGACTCTTTAATCATTGAATCCACTATTAGGTGCCCTTATAGCCAAGGAATAATGATTCACAAAGCATAACGCCTCCATACAAAATGGTACCTTTGAAATAGTAAATGATTCAATGCTAAACACTTGCAATACTTGCAATTCCCCAAGTCAAAATACTTGCAATTCTTTGAATTCTTGGTCTAAAGATCATTTTTGCAAGACATTATAGTGCATAGGGAGTCAAGTCTCTAATTTTGCAAATGATAATCGTCGAGTCTCCATTAGCAATAAGTTTCTGAATCTGCTTGGCTCTTAGAATGTTTATCACTTGATTTAAAGCTAAAATAGGCTTCACAATAAGAGAAGAAACCTTTTGCAGTTTGATCACAACCATAGACCTGCTTATTATGGAACCTTCTCAAAGAAAAGGTGAATATACTTTGCATAATTTTAAGTTTATTAATTATCAAAGCAACAGGTTGTGTTTTAATTTTGATAGCCCGCGATGAGGAACATCTAAAACACCTTGAAGTTCATGGATTCTTAATATTGTAGTAGACAAGAGGGAAAGTTTTGTTTCTAACTCTTTGTTTTTGATGCAGTGATGGAATTGGGATTCGAAATCCTTTCAGGAAGGACTCTTCTTTGGATTATGAGAATGATAGTGATGAAGAATGGGAAGAGGTACTCATCACTAAATCTCTTTGGTAAGAGTATTTGTAGTAATTTTATTAGCTTTAGCTATAGGGAAAATTGTACATAGCTCTCAGGGATTAGTTTATCATAAATACTAGTTACTGGTAAGTTGTAATAGTAATAATTATGTAGTTTGTAGATTGATAGATATCATAAATTTGTTTGAATATCATCATTGTTAAGCAATAACAACTTCTTAAAGGGTTCTAGCTCAATGGTAGAGCCCCTGCCTAATTATACACAAGAGGTTGGTGGTTCGATTCCTTCGTGCCCTATCATAAATTTGTGACTACAAAAACAACTAAATTCTCATATATATGAATATTAGTAGCTAATTTCCTGTATCTTAGTGGTATTTAGCTTAGTCATTAATATGTTAACATCTAGTAGTTTATTTAGTCGTATATTTGGTCATTAATGGTTGCAATCAGTTACTAAATCAGTGACTAAATCAACGACTAAATCAATGACTAACTCAGTGACTAAATCCATGACTAAATCAATGACTACTAAGTCAAGCTATTAATGACTAGTGAAATATGACTAGCTATAAGATAGTGGAAATTTGCTACTATTAGTCATCGACTCAAAAATAGTCATTTATAGCCTGATTTTAGTAATTTTTTAAGTCATTAATTTCTCATTTTCTACTAGTGCCTCCTCATGTTATGACAACAACACTCGGCTCTCTTGGTGCAACAACAATCATATGAACATTCAAGTTATGATTTGGATTTGGGTTCAGATTCTGCATAGGGTTAGGACCTACGACGGCCCAAGATTTCCACTCTATAATCAACTAGGGACATTACTCCACATTATGGTCCTACGCTTTGTAGTATGAAAATGTCTTTGTAGGCTCTTGGAAATATCTAGCATAATGGTCGAGTTGTCCACAGTTATAGCATGTAACCTAGCCTCTTCCTCCTCTTCCTTTGAAGTTTCCACTCCCCTTCCTTGAGAATGTGGTTGTTGTGGTTGGTACTTATTCTGTGGCACATATTGATTCTGAGGTGCATACTATGGTTGATACTGGCTTGGTGGGAAAGGTGGAGGTTGGTAGTGTAGTTGTGCTTGTTTAGCCTCGAGCTGCCCATCGTTCTTCATCAAGTAGGTTTCTACCATATTTTCCTTCAAGAGCTGATATGCTCTGTAATCCTTCTCATCATGGCCTACTGATTTACAAAATTTACAGAATAGGATGGCTTGGGTACTTATGATATTTTGTAAGTATAGACACTCTTTGTGGTGATGCCCTCTAGTCTGGAATATGCGGCACCATAGTAGTCCATGGGTACTTAATGGATTTCATGCACTTGATGAGATATAGTTCATGTACGATAGACAATTATCCTTGGTGTGTCCATCTATTTGACATATTATGCACCACAGGTCCTCACATGATTCTTTACCCTTCTTGATGTCCTGAAGCTATACTGTCCAATTAGCCGAATGCGACTGAATGTGCATCATTCCCGTGCCACCATCTACGATCGGTGAGGACTCCATCTTCATCGCTAGTTCTAGCGCTTCTGTTTGCGACACAATATTTTGTTGCATCAATGGCCCTAAGATGTGTGGTAATAGCGTAGCAATAAACCATTCCTTATGCTGCACATCTGACATCTAGAAAATAACTTTGGCCATCAAAGTCTTAAGCCGCTGGTCAAAATTTGATATGGATTCCATCGGTGCCTACTTTATCTCCTTGATCTCAGTGATGCACTGTGACTCAGATTTAGGTTTTTTGAACTCACAAATCATCATGAGTCAGATATCATCAAGGGTCTTCTGTGGGGTTCCTGCTGGTACCATGCAAAAATTTATGAACCAGTCTAGTGTGCGACCCCATCGAGTCATAATCATTTGTGATTTCTTTAAGTCTCCATTATGAACTAAGAGAGCCATCCAAACAGCTTCGTAAAGGAACCAATGTTGTTCCAGATCTTCTGCTCCATTCCCATTGAATGTGGGTAATCTAATATCTGCCCCAGCCATTGAGTTGGCATCAGGGTTGTCTAATGAATAATTTAATGGAGGTTTACCCTCTCACACACTAGTCGCAGTACTTGCACTATCAGTATTAACAACTCTTTCAGGAGATGAGGATCTAGAAATTTTACCTCTAGAGATACTCTAGGCATGATGTAGTTGCGTCCTAATCTGGGTGTTTCTATAGATTATTCAGATTCTTCTACTCCTTCATAAATTGGGCTATAGTCTTCCTCTTCATCACAATACCCTTATTCTAGTCGCAACTCGACTTCGTACTCACTTGCTTCGAACAAACTAGGAGTTTGTCCTCCTCCTTCTGTCCTTCTCCTCTTCCCTGACATCAATCTCCTTCAACTTCTTAGGAATCCATCTTCTAGTTCAGGTTCTGTACTTCCTGGGAACATCTAATCTCACCATATCACATTGTATTTGCAGGTCATCCATGACATATCCCCTCCTCTAGATATGTGACTCAACTACTCAACTACAAAATACCTTTCTCATAGACAAGCATCTTGATCCATGTACTGATAGATAACAAATACCTTCGTTGAGGCCTTTGGAAAAAAAATCTTTCAGCCTCCCTATATGAGGTTATCGTCTCTACTACAAACTCAGTAATATACCCTTGAAAAATACTATTGACCCAAAAATCAAAATCTCTAGAGATGGGGTTACTTACACTGGTTATCTCATGAACCAACTAATCACTCCACTCGACCGCTTCTCTTCTTTGGAAATTTGTTTGCCGATTCACCAAGCTTGACAACCACTCATGCAACACAATAGGAAACTCTTCAAAGAAGATCTCATGAATATCAGAGTATATGTACCGATCTAGCTAGTTTTTTGCACTCACCCACGACCTTGTGCTCTCTTCTTGCGCAAATGCCAATGTCTTAGACTCCAAAAAATCGTCTATTTCCTTCTTTGTCGGATGCCACAATATCTCCCTCGACTCAAATGATTAAGGCTCTCGACAACGGAACCATTTTTTGGGCTAACTTTCCCACTCACGTGACCCAAGTTCAACAACAACACAAAACCAACAAAACACCCAAAGAGATCAACCTGACAGAGCAAGCTCAACCGAAAACACCTACAAGGCAAGCGTTGTTTGACCTGAGATATCTTAATGTGTAACTACCAAAACCATGTTCTCTCAGTTGGTGAGGGATTATATTCCCTTGGCACGCAGCCAAGGTGCTCGACAGAGATGGAGGGTCAGAGTCTTTTAATATGTGACAGAGGCACAACCGTTCACCACAACTAGTGTGCGACACAACCTTGTCCTTAAACAAATTAACAGCTGGTGCAATAGTGCGATGCAGATGATTCCTTGATAGTAAATGACCATGATGCAACTTATATTACGACTTGATAGTGTTAAACATGAACTAATACATTCATTCATTCACTGCTTATCAGTATTGCGACATTCATTCAAACAATGACCATAAATAATGCAAGCCTAATCAAACATTCAAAATTAACAGTTAAACATTCATCACAACATTAAATCATTCATTAACATAGGAAATAATGTGGAAACCCATCTAGGAAAAACCACCGAGATGCTCTTCATTTGGCATGAGAAATATAGGTAGCACCTTGCAGTATGTGACTTACAGATTGCTTTAATATATGTCTTTCAGTTTAGACTCTTCTTTCCCTCATGCTCTTTGTTTTATTCTTCTATCTACTCCTACTGATCCACACACAGCTTGGATCGACTCTTCTACTCTACTGTCTGCGCACTCAGCTGTAGATCAACTCCTACTAACCGGTTTGTGCACACAGCTGCAGATTTGTGGCTCAACAACCATATACTAACAGGCTTCTCTCTAATTCAACAATTAACTACTACACTTGTTATTAAGCTAACTAAAAAGCTAACTTGAAACTATTCCTTGAAGCTAACCCTTATACAGAGCGGGTTCCTCTTATTTATAGAAATTAGAAGACTGCATAGGGTCGACTGAGTACAACTTAGTTATTATAGACACAAGTAGCTACAAAATATCTTCTTTTGCATTGATGACAAGTCGGCCGCAAAAGTCTTGCATTACATTGATCACATCCATAACTAGTCACGGAAATGTCTTTCAGTCTGTTTTTACAAGTCGTAACTAGCTGCAAAACCCATCCTTTAGCCTTCTGCCAACTCTGACTCATGTAGTCTTCTGACCTGCTGCTTCTCAGCCTTAACTCTTTTACCTGCCACACCACCACCGACTCTGGGTGTGATTTCTTTGTTGCACTAATCCTTGTCGCAACTTTCTCTACTCTATGCTTCCTTTCCATCCTTTACCTTCTTTTCTTGCATCATGCACCTTCTTTTGTTCTTGCACTTGCACTTGAGGTTCTTCCATGGGCACTTTTCCTGGCCCAATACATGCTGACAATTTGAAATAAATGATAGAGAGAATTCGCTTAAATGAATGGATAACAATGCATTTTAAACTATGAAAACATAGTGTATCAAGGTCATGTCAAGAAAATCTAATCATAACACCTACTGGGATGCGCATTTCACAAATTTGGAAATTACACATGAAAGCGAGACATGATATGATATAGCACATAATAGACAAATTTGAAATATGAAACCTTCTTTTCACATTATAAATGAATGATTCAATTAGTTTTTTGTTGGGATTATTAGGCATAATTGTTGTGATTAGACTTTTACATTTAGGTTACCTTTCACCAAAACTTTGTATTTCTAGTATTGCGCTTACTATATATGATCATGGTTCTTCAACTAGAATTTGGAACTTTTTGTAGTGTGTCCTTTAATAAATTTCCACATTTCACTACTGGAAGTTAGAACTTCATGTGGCAAGTAGATTTTGCTTGAAATTCAACTCCATAACCTACAAAGGGAGAATTGTTACACAAAATGCTTCTTTATGTGATTGTGGAACTTGTTAAACTCTATATGCTACCACCCTATTGAACAAAAAACAATTAAAGAAAAAATAGAAATTACTCAATAATGGAAATACCATGTGTCAATTTGACATGGCTTGTAGGTTGAAGTAAGAGGGAAATCTATAAAAAATGTACAAGTAAGGGAAAGTAAAAAAAAATTAGGATAGAAACTTTAGGTTCTAAAATATGGATCCAACTGAGGATGGTATCCTCCTTGTAGCGTACCAATAACTTCAAATCCTATTCCTATTTTCCCAAATTTCACTTTAAGTTCTATCCATTTCTGCTTTAACAACAATCCAAACCAAAAAGACTAGAAATCAAAATCATACTATATGTTGAAGCAGACACACTAACTAATCAATCTAATAAAAAATGATAAACCCTTTACAAGTGCTTCTCAGTTGGGATATGGAGTCTTTACTTGTTTATTCTACTACAAATAACTAAAATTTAAAAAATATATAGAAAATTTTTAACCCATCCTTGGCCTAATATATGAAAAAATGCTTTAAGAAATTCCCATTTACTAGGCTTCCAATAAGATCATCACCATCAAGATTTGGAAAAATCAAAGTGTTAATTTTTAAAAGTTTTTGCACCTCCCTTTCTCTTCTTCCTTTTCTTTATATATACAAAATTCGTTCTAGAAAAAAATTAGGATTCAAAACTTATGGATTGATTACTATCTAGAAACTAAAAATAGTATTTAGCATGATTACGATCAACTTTTATGATATAGAACATAAAATGTAGTATTCGATACAAGATCCATTTTTCTAGGACATACATTGTCTAGATTTTAATCCAAAATCTAGATTCAATACTTGGCATACATAAAACCTTTACAAGTACAAAGAATATAGGTGAGGATATTTGACGAGGTTATCTTACTTCTAAACATGTTCGATATTCAAAATTTACAAAATAATGGAAAAATTGCATTCTTAGAGCATCCATTAGAGCCTTGTTTTTCATGTATGATGGTCACTACTAGAAGATTTGAAGCAACTTCCACTAGTGCATTTTTCGTGTAACATTAAAACTAGCAATTGCCCCAAAAAGGTGCAATAATACGCCGATAGGTTTTTGTTGGAGGGTGAAATGGTTGAAAAAATGAAACTAAAATCGAATTGGTGTTATGGGAAAAATCCTGAAGGAAAGTGCATGGACTAAAGTCTTTCCATAGTGTAGACCTAGCCTTGTACCATGAGTACCATCACAAACGAATTATCATATTTGCAAAGAAGGTAAAGGAAAGGTGAACTTTAAAAGCCCAAATATCCCAAATAGGAAATAAAATATTATATGTAGATGAAGTTAACCACAAACTAAATATAGTTGGCATTGTCATGTAGCATTTATTCTAGACCAAACTAAACCTCTACATTTACCCAAGTCTAAAGAATTTAGCTATAATTTTGTACAATTTTGTATAATTTTGTACAAAATGTCTTCACCTTTAATATTAATTTCCACCTTCAAGTTGGCCAAAATCTTCTCCCCCTTCAGTGCATCCGTTAAATAGTCCACCTCCTCCAAATCATCTTCATCGCTTATCACCACCTCCTATCTCTTCCAACCCGCCCATCTTCCAAGATTAGTAGGGAAATATACCTCTCTAACATATACATTAATACTTCTGTAATAACTAATTTTATTTTTTAACTTTTCCAATGTATAAATTATTTTCAATCAAAATAATTCTATAATGCATAAAGCTTCTCTTAAAATCATATAAATCAAAATTATTTTTGGGTGTGTGCAAGAAGTTGAGGGTCTCTTTTGGCGCGTTAGATGCAATACAAAACTGAAAAAACAGACATCCATCAACTTGCATGGATATTTTGAGACACTTACACAACGAATCTTGCGATCAGTAAAAAACAAGAAATGTAGGAAATTGAATGAAATTTCCAAATATATATTTTTTTTCTATTGAAAATGTTGTTAACTATCTAAAGTTAGATAAATTTTAACGCGCACTTTTTATTTTTGTGACAAATTATAAGGTATATGTTTTTGTGGGTGTAGCGTCTGAGTGTCTAAATGATGGAATAAACTTACGAAAAGCGGTATACATATAGAGAACATATAGGACTAGTGCACGACTATTTTTCCAATAATAAAAATAATTTTTAATTTTTTTTTTTTAATTATCTAAGAGATCAAACCTCAAAAACGATACATCATTTGTGGGTGCATCGTTTGAATGTCTTAATGCAATTATTTGGAAATGGGTTTTTTATAACATGTAGAGATTGGTGTTCTTTAGTGCACCATACAATTTTTTTTTTAAATGGTTGAGAAACGAAAGAGATATGGATGAAACACTACCACTGTGTTTTTTGAGTTGAGGAGTGATGACAGAAGATAAATAAGAAAAAAAATAGAAAAAATTATGTATTCTTTTTAAAATTTACATATTTAGAATCTGCAAAAAAAACCATATCTGTTTCTAAAATATCATAAAAAATGGAGGTGTGCAGCATAATCAGACGAACCGCTAAACACGAGCATATTGAAAATTTGGATATAATGTTGAATTAGCCATGGTTGATCATACTCCAAGGAACATGCATGTTGAATCCAAAGAAAAGTACAAAGCAGACACATAGGCATAGGAATTCCATGAAAGCATGGGTGGAGGCTCGGCCTTATCATTTGGAGGGAATAAAATTTTGAATTTAAACAATATGCGAGCATGATTTAACTGAACAAAATGCGCGCGCGTTATATAGAAACAAAGCGTGTGCGCATTATGTACTAACAAAGCGCGTGCGCATTTTGTAAAACCAAAAATAGCGTTCATCATCATCTTCAACTTCATCATCATCATCATCATTAACATGATCATCATCTTCAACTTCATGATCATCATCATCACCATCAACATCATGAACATCATCATCACCTTCCTCATCATCTTCATCATCATCACCATTGTCATCATCATCATCATCATCATCATCAACATGATCATCATCTCCATTATCTTCATATTCATCTTCATCATCATCACCTTACTCATCATCATCATCATCCCCATCGCCATCATCATTACCATCATCCTCATCCTCATCGTCATATTCAGCTTCATCATCACCACCACCATCATCATCATCATCAACATGATCATCATCATCACCATCAACATCATGAACATCACCATCACCATCATCATCATCATCAACATTGCCATGATCATCATTATCATATTCATCATGTTCATCTTCATCATCCTCATATTCACCATCATCACCTTCATCATCACCATCGTCATCATCATCATCACCATTGCCATCATTTCCATCATCATCACCAACATTATCACCATCGTCGTCATTGTCATCATCATCACCAACATCATCACCTTCATCATCCTTATCATAATCATCACCATCAACATCATGAACATCATCATCATCATCCTCATCATCATCATCATCATCATCATCATCACCATCATATTCATCATCATCACCATCATCACCTTCATCATCACCATCATCATCATCATGATCACCATTGCCATCATTGCCATCATCATCATCATCACCATCAACATCATGAACATCATCATCATCATCCTCATCATCATCACCA
>LPNX010326863.1:89735-92235 GCA_001517045.1 Pseudotsuga menziesii
TCATCACCACCATCGCCATCACCATCATGAACATCATCATCATCATCCTCATCATCATCATCACCTTCATCATCCTCATCATCATTCATCATCATTCATCATCACCATCATCCTCATCATCATCACCATCAACATCATCATCATCATCCTCATCATCATCCTCATCATCATCACCTTCATCATCATCATCATCCTCATCATCATCCTCATCATCATCACCTTCATCATCATCATCATCCTCATCATCATCCTCATCATCAACATCATGAACATCATGAACATCATCATCATCCTCATCATCATCATCACCATCAACATCATGAACATCATCATCATCATCCTCATCGTCATCATCAACTTCATCATCATCATCATCATCATCATTCATCATCACCAACAACATTGTGAACATCCTCATCATCATCCTCATCATCATCCTCATCATCATCACCTTCATCATCATCACCTTCATCATCATCGTCATCCTCATCGTCATCCTCATCCTCATCATCATCATCACCTTCATGATCATCATCATCATCATCAACATGATCATCATCATCACCATCATCATCATCATGACCATCAACATCATGAACATCATCATCATCATCCTCATCATCATCACCACCTTCATCATCATCATCATCCTCATCATCATCATCACCGTCAACATCATGAACATCATCATCATCATCCTCACCGTCTTCCTCATCCTCATCATCATCATCACCTTCATCATCATCATCAACAACAACAACAACAACATCATCATCATCTTCACCATCATCATCACCATCATCTTCAACTTCATCATCATCATCATCATCAATATCATCATCGTCATCACCATCAACATCATGAACATCATCATCACCATCGCCATGTTCATCATCATCATCCTTATCATAATCATCACCATCATCATCATCCTTATCATAATCATCACCATCATCATCATCATCATCATCATCATCACCATCACCATCATCTTCATCATCATCACCATCATCATCATGAACATCATCATCATTCATCAACGTCATCATCATCATCACCTTCATCGTCGTCATCATCATCATCATCATTCATCATCATTCATCATCACCATCAACATCGTGAACATCATCATCATCATCCTCATCATCATCACCATCCTCATCATCATCATCATCATCCTCATCATCAACATCATGAACAAAATGAACATCATCATCATCATCCTCATCATCATCATCACCTTCATCATCGTCATCGTCACCATCATCATCATCACCGTCAACATCATGAACATCATGACCATCATCATCATCATCCTCATCATCATCCTCATCATCATCCTCATCATCATCACCATCAACATCATGAACATCATCATCATCATCATCGTCATCATCACCATCAACATCATCATCATTCATGATCATCATCCTCATAATTGTCATCACCATCAACATAAAGAAAATCATCATCATCATCCTCATCATCATCACCTTCATCATCATCATCATCATCATTTCCAACAACATCATCCTCATAATCATCATCATCATCCTCATCCTCATCTTCATCATCACCTTCATCATCATCATCACCATCATCAACATGATCATCATCATCACCATCAACATCATCATCATCATCAACATCATCATCAACATCATCAACATCATCCCCATCATCATCATCACCATCAACATCATGAACATCATCATCATCATCCTCGTCATCATCATCACCTTCATCATCCTCATCATCATCATCACCTTCATCATCATCATCATCCTTGTCATCATCATCACCATCAACATCATGAACACCATCATAATCATCATCATCATCACCATCATCAACATGACCATCATCATCACCATCATTATCATCATCATCATCATCAACAACATCATGAACATCATGAACATCATCATCATCCTCATCACCATCAACACCATGAACATCATCATCATCATCATGATCATCATTCATCATGCCCATCAACATCGTGAACATCATCGTCATCATCCTCATTGTCATCCTCATCCTCATCATCATCATCACCTTCATCATCATCATCATCATCATCATCAACATGATCATCATCTTCACCATCATCATCACCATCATCTTCAACTTCATCATCATCATCATCATCAACATCATCATCATCACCACCATCAACATCATGAACATCATCATCACCATCGCCATGTTCATCATCATCAACATCATGAACATCATCATCATCATCATCCTTATCATAATCATCACCATCATCATCATCCTTATCATAATCATCACCATCATCATCATCCTTATCATAATCATCACCATCATCATCATCATCATCATCATCACCATCACCATCATCTTCATCATCATCACCATCAACATCACGAACATCATCATCATTCATCATCGTCATCATCATCATCACCTTCATCATCGTCATCATCATCATCATCATTCATCATCATTCATCATCACCATCAACATCGTGAAC
>LPNX010326863.1:97235-129649 GCA_001517045.1 Pseudotsuga menziesii
ATCATCATCACCATCAACATCATGAACATCATGAACATCATCATCACCATCCTCATCAGCATCCTCATCATCATCGCCATCAACATCATGAACATCATCATCATCATTCTCATCATCATCCTCATCATCATCACCATCAACATCATCATCATCATCATCATCACCATCAACATCATCAACATCATCATCATTCATCATCATCATCCTCATAATCATCATCACCATCAACATAATGAACATCATCATCATCATCCTCATCATCATCACCTTCATCATCATCATCATCATCATCATCATCATCCTCATCTTCATCATCATCACCATCATCAACATGATCATCATCATCACCATCAACATCATCAACATCATCATCATCATCAACATCATCGTCAACATCATGAACATCATCCTCATCATCATCATCGCCATCAACATCATGAACATCATCATCATCCTCATCATCATCATCATCACCTTCATCATCATCATCATCATCATCATCCTCATCATCATCATCGCCATCAACATCATGAACATCATCATCATCCTCATCATCATCATCATCACCTTCATCATCCTCATCATCATCATCATCAACATCATCAACATCATGAACATCATCATCTCCACCATCAACATCATGAACATCATCATCATCATCCTCATCATCATCATCACCTTCATCATCATCCTCCTCCTCCTCATCATCATCACCGTCAACATCATGAACATCATCATCATCATCCTCATCGTCATCCTCATCCTCATCCTCATCATCATCATCACCTTCATCATCATCATCATTATCATCAACATGATCATCAACATCACCATCATCACCATCATCACCATGAACATCATCATCATCATCCTCATCATCATCATCACCTTCATCATCATCATCATCCTTGTCATCATCATCACCGTCAACATCATGAACATCATCATCATCATCATCATCATCCTCATCATCATCATCACGTTCATCATCATCATCATCCTTGTCATCATCATCACCGTCAACATCATGAACATCATCATCATCATCATCATCATCAACATGATCATCATCATCACCATCAACATCATCAACATCATCATCATCATGAACATCATTATGAACATCATGAACATCATGAACATCATCATCATCATCATCAACATCAACATCATGAACATCATCATCATCATCATCATCATTCATCATGCCCATCAACATCGTGAACATCATCATCATCATCCTCATCGTCATCACCATCAACATCATCATCATCATTAGCATCATCAACATGATCATCATCATCATGAACATCCTCATCATCATGCTCATCATCATCATCATCATCATGAACATCATCATCATCATCCTCATCATCATCATCACCTTCATCATCGTCACCATCATCATCATCATTCATCATCACCATCAACATCAAAAACATTTAGAATAATTAAAAAATTTACACTTTATTGTAAATATATATTTGAAAAAATTTCCTTTGAAATGTAACTTATAGGTCCATTTCCTTTTTATTATTATTTAATCATTATCAATTATCCATCCATAAAAAAATTTAAACTAAAACAACTTTATTTGGATTAGCTTATTGTTGAGTGGGGTTTTATGATGTAATGGTTGATCCATTTATTATAACATGTTAAGTATAATTTAATTAGAAAATATATAAATAAATAAATATTTATAAATAAACTGAGATTTAAGTTTAAATTTTTATGTAATATAAAAAAAAATTTAGTAAACAAAATGAAATAAAATAATCAAATGAGTTTGATTGATTAAATTATACAAGTTGATTACATTTAGCCGTGCACCCACTCCATTAATTGTGGTTGAAGAGATCGCGTGCGCGTTTTGGTTATACAAATCGCGCACACGATTTGACTTGGGACTGTTAAAACAATGAATTGTCATTGTCCGAGAGCAACTTCACTGCGTGTTTTCTGAAAATTTCTATTTGCGTGCAATATTTTTCAAGAGCACGAGCTTGCCTTTGAAAATACTCACAATCCACACCATCTCCATCATTCTTTTTGTTATGCAGGTGCAACATTGAGGACATCTTCCATGGTTGAGGAGCACACAGGATAAGATATCAAGCTTCAATGTCATTTCATGGTGATGGTGGATATAACTTTCATTTCCTTATTATTCAAGAGAACCAAAGGTAAATTTTCCCATTCATTATTGTTTTGATGGGAAATATGAACCATTGAGAAGGAAGATTGAAGCACCTTGAAGGATTGATAGTTATATTAAAGCAAGTTAAAGGTTTGGAAGCTTGTAATTGAGGAGCAACAAAAACAAACTATATTGACATTGATCATTGTGGCGATGGGGAATGTACGTAACCGAGGAAGAAAATCAGCAAGGAAGAAGAGACCTCAAGAATTCATCGAAGAAGAGAAAGAAAAGAAAAGAATAGACATGATCAATCGGAGGCTTTCTTTGGAAACTAATCCAAATCCAATTATAGAGGATACAACGGTTCATCCTATTAATCCAACACAAGAATAAATTCCGCAATCACTAGAGGGACCATCTCAAGACGAAGCTCATGAAGAGGCAGTGTACATGGAGCCTACGGTTGAAGAAGAAAATATTAATCGGACCATCGATGAGGATGTTGGACTTCCACCATCCAACTACCAGGAAGAGAGTGAAGGACAACAAGTTGCTACTGAAACGCCAGAGCGTATTGTTGATGCACTAGATGATAGAAATCCAACCCTCTTACCTCCATTAGAAAGCACACGTCGAAGAACTCTGAAGCGTATACAATTTGATGAAGGACTCCTCAATTCCATTGAAGGTACGCTATCTAAATGTAGTATTGCCTATCAAACTCAATAGATACTAAATAAATATTTTGATTCTAAATGTGATGGAGATAAATGTAGATTATTTTTATCATTGTTAAAATCTAGGGCCATGAATATTGTTAGGAAATCATTAGGGATAAAGATGATAAAGGCTTCTGGACCAAGTTCTCATATAGTTAAAAGCTTAGTAGATGCCCTTGGTAAAATTGGTAAGAACACACGGTCAAAGGACCGCAATGCGGCTCGTCGTGTGTTGTCACAAGCAATTGTGAATAAGAACACCAGGGTCCTTGGTTTTCTCAAGCCTACATCTAAACTAGTTAATTTGAATGTAAAAACCCTCCGTAGGTATTCTAATAGAAGAGAACATCTCGACACAACCGCCCAGACAGATTTTTGGGCCTTTACTTATCGATTGCCACGTCGTGACATGAAGCTAGTTGATGCAGTAAAGGGACTAGTGCAGAGTTTTTGGCATGATCACACAAGGCCTTCTTCAAACCGGAAGGATGTACTAAAACTGAGAAGGGGTTCAAAGGACCGTGAACCACATATTAAGCATCTTCTTGATATAACACAGATAGAACTATATGAGAAATTTAGGAATGAACATAGACAATTGAATTTGGGGCAAAGATCTTTTGAGAAATGTAAGCCCTCGTATGTTATAATAAATACTCTTCGTAACACTTGTTGTTGTAGATACCATGTAGAATATGAATATTACTATGAAACATTTTTGTACATTCGTCGTGTGTTGCATACTAACCATGTCTAGGATTTCTCCTTGACAATACCACCGACCTCATCAAGAGAATTCATTCATAGTATCATGTGCAATAGGCCTGAGGGGCAAACTTACTATGCAAAATCCTGTTTGGATGGAACTTTCTCCAACTATGCTGGAATGGCATTATTGAGTCAATGTATGCACGAGACTGGAGACAATAAATTTGGGAATATGGTTACAGACATGAAAAGTTTCAAATATATCAGCTATAAAATAGTCCCAGGGAAAGAAAGCAAAAAAATACAATTGGTGACATCTCAGGTACATACATTTATCTATAAAATTATGTTCATAATAGTTGCATTTCGTTCCTTACTTACAAAAAAACCTGATATTGAGATCATTTTGTGTCAATAGGTACAAGTTAGTGTCTTCGTCAAGGAATTTATTGAAAATACACGTCAATATGTTCAGCATGTCCACTTGGCACGATGGCAGGATGAGAAGTTTAGAATATGCAGAGATACATTTCCTCATGGTACTATACTTTCAGTTGTTAATTTTTCCGAGAACTACACTCTGCAACCTCAAAATGAGATCCAAAGTCAGTAGTATCACTCTAACCAGGTTTCCTTGATGGTGCATATCACATATAGGCATGGCCCAAACAGTAGTGAAGAGCAAAGAGAAATGCTAAAGGAATATCACTTCTACATAAGTGATGATAGGTGCCATGACTTCCACTATGTATGTCATTGCTTCATCATGTTCTATGATCATTTGAAGGGTATGAACATACAAATGGATCAACACTGGATTTGGTCTGATGGATGTGCTGGTTAGTTAAAAAATGCACGCATATTTCAATGGTTGTGTTCATTGCATAAAAAATACAAAGTTCCACATATGTGGAACTATTTTGCGACTAGGCATGGTAAAGGAGAGCATGATGGAGCTGGAGCATGTGTCAAAACAGCCCTATGAAGAGAGGAATTGAAATTATCTACAATATCTACTATTCGAAATGCTCAATCTATAGTCAGGTGGTGCACGTCAGTAATGGGAGAGGAATTAGCTATGCGAGTAGGATCCACAAGAAAGAGAGACATGTGGAGATATTTTTTTGGGAGGTGGTAGACATAGATCATTCACATGCATGGGAATGCAAGACTGTTCCTGGCACTCGTGGCTTTCATTCGATTCGAAGTTATGATAACCCAGTATTTGAAATTTGGACCTGAAAACTCGCCTGTTTTTTCCTGCCTTGCTGTGATGGTGACTGGGATGTGTGTGAATCATCATCCTCATCATCATCATCACCATCAACATCACGAACATCATCATCATCATGCTCATCCTCATCCTCATCATCACCTTCATCATCATCATCATTATCATCCTCACCTTCATCATCATCATCACCATCAACATCATCAACATCATCCTCACCTTCATCATCATCATCACCATCAACATCATGAACATCATCATCATCACCATCAACATTATGAACATCATCATCATCATCCTCACCATCACCATAAACATCATCACCATCAACATCATGAACATCATCATCCTCACCATCAACATCATCATCATTCATCCTCATCATCCTCATCATCATCCTCACCATCAACATCATGAACATCATCATCATTCATCATCATCATCCTCATCATGATCATCATCATCACCATCAACACCATGAACATCATCCTCATCATCATCCTCACCATCAACATCATCATCATCATCATCTCCAACAACATCATGAACATCATCATCATCATCCTCATCATCATCCTCATCCTCATCCTCATCATCATCATCATCATCACCATCACCATCAACATCATCTTCATCACCTTCATCATCATCATCCTCATCATCACCATCTCCAACAACATCATGAACATCATCATCATCATCCTCATCATCACCATCAACATCATCACCATCAACATCATGAACATCATCATAATCATCATCATCATCAACATCCTCATCATCATCACCATCAACATCATGAACATCATCATCATTCATCATTATGAGTAATAGGGTTCTTTCATTCCTTCAACAATATAATATCTATTATGTGATAATTCCCTTTAGACAATGGAATTTTGTAGGGAAAAGCATGCAACATGTGTAAGTAAACACAAAGTATATGTGGGTGGAAGCAATATTTTTCCTTTTCCCAGTACCCTAAAGAAAAATCTCGAGAGTGTAACCCTTAACCTAATAAGTTCTATAATATGCATGGTGTAGGTTTATATCTATAAACAAAAGCTATATTAAAGAAAAACCAATGTTTTTAACTCAAAATTTAAATTATACTGTTGATGCAACATGTTAACACTAGTGCATGTGTATATTAACACTAGTAAATTGCCGCTCTGTGAGGTTTTTTGCGCACCGGGCCCAAGTCCACGAGGTGTCCCTGAACGGTATCTGGAGGTGACCTGTAACTCACCATAGATCGATGCTCGAGCCTCCAATCGACGAACCGTCGATTCCGTTGGATTCGGGACGTGGGATTTTAGATAGGGGTGGGCCTCTCTATCCTGTCCATTGCTCGATGACCTCCGTCTATGGTGGTTTCTGGAGCTAGGGTTTCTCTCAATAGGGGACAATGCAGTCACGCTAACGAGGGCCAAAGTTGGAAAGCCATGGATGGTGGGGATGCGGTTGGCATTGCCATATTTCCCGTGCCCAAACACACTAGTAGGAGTTGACAGAATTCAAAATTGCCACTCCATGAGGTTTTTTGCGCACCGGGCCCAAGTCCACCAGGTGTCCCTGAACGGTATCTGGAGCTGACCTGCAACTCGCCATAGATCGATGGTCGGGCCTCTGATCGACGAACCGTTGATTCTGTTGGATTCGTGATGTGGGATTTTAGCTAGGGGGGGGGCCTCTCCCTCCTATCCATTTCCCGGTGACCTCCATCTATGGTGGTTTCTAAAGCTAGGGTTTCGCTCAGTAGGGGACAATGCAGTCATGCCAATGAGGGCCAAAGCTAGAAAGCCATGGATGGTGGGGATGTGGTTGGCATTTCCATATTTCCCATGCCCAAATAGACTAGCAGGAGTTGACAGAATTCAAAATTGTCGCTCCATGAGGTTTTTTGCGCACCGGGCCCAAGTCCACCAGGTGTCCTTGAACGGTATCTAGAGGTGACCTGCAACTCGCCATAGATCGATGCTCAGGCCTCCGATCGACGAATCGTCCATTCCATTGGATTCATGACGTCAGATTTTAGCTATGGGGGGGCCACTCCCTCCTGTCCATTTCTCGGTGATCTCCGTCTACGGTGGTTTCTGAAGCTAGGGTTTCGCTCAGTAGGGGACAATGCAGTCACGCCAACGAGGGCCAAAGCCGAAAAGCCACAGATGGCGGGGATGCGGTTGGCATTGCCATATTTCCCATGCCCAAACACACTAGCAGGAGTTGACAGAATTCAAAATTGCTGCTCCGTGAGGTTTTTTGTGCACTGGGCCCAAGTCCACTAGGTGTCCCTAAACGGTATCTGGAGGTGACCTACAACTCGCCATATATCGACGCTCGGGCCTTCGATCGACGAACCTTCAATTCCGTTGGATTCATGACATGGGATTTTAGCTAGGGGAGGGCCTCTCCCTCCTGTCCATTGCCCGGTGACCTCCGTCTATGGTGGTTTCTGAAGCTAGGGTTTCGCTCAGTAGGGGACAATGCAGTCACGCCAACGAGGGCCAAAGCTGGAAAGCCATGGATGGTGGGGATGCAGTTGGCATTGCCATATTTCCCATGCCCAAACACACTAGTAGGAGTTGACAGAATTCAAAATTGTCGCTCCGTGAGGTTTTTTGTGCACCGGGCCCAAGTCCAGGAGGTGTCCCTGAACGGTATCTGGAGGTGACCTGCAACTCACCATATATCAACGCTAGGGCCTCTGATTGAGGAACCGTCAATTTCGTTGGATTCGCGACATGGGATTTTAGCTAGGGGGGGGCCTCTCCTTCTTGTCCATTGCCCGATGACCTCCGTCTATAGTGTTTTCTAAAGCTAGGGTTTCGCTCAATAGGGGACAATGCAGTCACGCCAACGAGGGCCAAATTTGGAAAGCCATGGGTGGTGGGGATGCGGTTGGCATTGCCATATTTCCCATGCCCAAACACACTAGCAGGAGTTGACAGAATTCAAAATTTCCGCTCTGTGAGGTTTTTTGCGCACCGGGCCCAAGTCCACCAAGTGTCCCTGAATGGTATCTGGAGGTGACCTGCAACTCACCATAGATCGATGCTTGGGCCTCCGATCGACGAACCGTCAATTCTGTTGGATTTGTGACATGGGATCTTAGCTAGGGAGGGGCCTCTCCCTCCTGTCCATTTCTTGATGACCTCCATCTACGATGGTTTCTGAAGCTAGGGTTTGGCTAAGTAGGGACAATATAGTCACGCCAATGAGAGCCAAAGCTGGACAATGAATTTCATGCCAACGAAGGACAAACTTGGAAAACCCTATCCCTAACTAGGGTTTATTGTTTAACATGCATGTCCCATTACCATAACCCTACCAAGGAAACCCTAATCCTNGATACAATAGATTGACACAAGAACATGTGGAAACCAAAGAACAAATTCAAAGTGAAATGTATATTGCCTCCTAACAAAGCTTTTTCCTATAGACACATGATTATGATTGGAATGTTTTCTGGATTATCAAGAATGGGAGTGAATGTACATTTTTGTCATTACGTAGTTTATTGTAATTATGCATTGTTCTCAAATTTATAATTGATATCTTCATACAATCGTAAAATCTATAAAAAAATTGGGAACATTACACATAGAAACATTCTTCGCCACACATGTATAATCACAATTAAAAGACTGAACCATGAATATCTCAAGAGCCTTGATATGAAATATTTTTTATACCATGAAAGTTATAATACAAAAATATAAGGCCTAGATCTATGGCCTGTCAATGTACATGTATCAAAAACATATTTGATGTACATGTGCAAACAAAAGTACATCTGTCCTAGATCGCGCCCCTATACTCTAACTCTGGATTGTACATAAAAATACATATTTGTCCTGGACTAACACATCAAAATTCTAACTTTCTCTTGTTTTTCCTGGACCCTGATGCTCTTTGGCTCCATCTACGACCACTGTGCATCTCTGGCGAGTGCAAATCAATGACAATATTTCTTGATTAGGTAACTAAGCTAGTACTGTCCATCAATAACAAAGTTTGAAAATTTAAAATATGACTCAATTGTAAATAAAACAAAGACTCACTGCATCCGTCGGGGGTATAGGTGCCTGTGGTATCGAGGGTGTAGGTGCCTCTGCTGTACTCGACCTTGTAGCGAGCCTCATTGCCATGCTTCTCTGCGAATAAAAAAATTATGTGAATTATCTCAAGAATTATCAACATGTACATGAATGAGAAAGTATTAATCAATTATGTAAAAAATGAACATTTCACTGGAAAAACCATTTCTAGGGGATGAGGATGGTGCTCTTCAGTAGTAAAAGGAGCCATAGGTTGAACATCAACCTCAGTTGCATGCACTAATGGACCAAGGCATGGCTACATTCACCAAATGATTAAATAGTTAGACATCGTGCATGTCCAGAAACAATACAAATGAAATGTACAATTACAAAAATTCAAGTAGATGTACCTCACTGTGACTTATCCCTATTGTAGATGCAGCATTGACAGTGGCATCAACAATCCCACTAAGGTCTGGCATGGATGACTCTACATCCTGAAGCTGTAAACATGCGAAAATAACATTAAGAAAAACCACTTGTGAAGTGAATACATAGCTAACCAACAACTGCCATTGGAAGTGTGTACATTACTATGGGATGAGTAGGTTGATCCTCATGCACAGCCACTCTGTTCAAGGAAGAGGGACCTTGTCTGGTGTAAACAACCCCGTTATCTATTTTTGGACTATGGGGAGATCCATACCAAAGAGGTGGTGCAGGAATCTGTGATGACGTCTGCATTCATAAAGCGTTACCATAGTTAGACATGGATTTGAATGGATGGAATAATATGTACTGAAAAAATAACATGTTTTAATATACTTACCCCTTCCTGGGACATATATCCACCAAGGGAGTGACCGCTTCCATCAATTTGATGCTCCTCTTCAGATGCGTCTAGCATCTGCAAGTTTAAAAATTATATTTACATTAGCGATCTCTATAAAGGAGTGTACAGTAAGAAATTTAAATAATTCGAACAAGATTCAATCATAACCCATGTACTTACATTCTTTAAGTACTCGTAAATTCCACCTTGGACTATGTCGTTGATATTAATGTCTTCAGCATCATGTTCCAAGTGGGCTTCCTGCAACTTCAAAAATTGTAAATATTAGACATTTTAATAAATTAATCAAGACTAACACATGCATTCACAAAATTATACATATAATAACAAAATGACAAGTGTTTAAATATTACCTCAACTGTGGTTCTCTGGGTCTCGGGTACAACCACACCGGGTGCAGTACCACCCCCATGAGATGCATCAAACTCCTGCGAGAGTAAATATTGCATATATATTACGAATATTTTAATATGTTAGATATAGTATGGAATAATTAAAAATTGAGTTCAATAACATAGTTTTAAAACAAAGTCCTTACCTGACCACCAGTCATCGTACTGGTACCATGTCTTGGTCCAGGACCATAACAGGGTCCCCCACACGTTGTGCAGACGTGCGGCTCGCTCTGAGGCACATCGGATGTCGGTCTATCCCCACCAATAGATGTCCCTCCACCACTAGAAGCTGGTGGTTGTACACCAGCAGAGGAAGAGGGCGCTCTCTGGTCAATAGTGGCCATGTGTCGAGAGACCATCTCAGCTAGAGTAAAAAATGCATCCTATGTTTGGGAAACCATGTCATGTGCAGGAGGGATGTCTTCCCTCGAGCTAGGCACGGGGTGCAGGTATCTATGGATTGGCATCTCTATGCCTAACATGGGGTCGATGTTGGGGCATTCCCCTACCAACCCCCTGGAAGCCCAACATGTCAAAATAGTTGACATGTTTCCCCATCACAAACTCTACATACAATTTTTGGAGGAAGTACATCGGTACTTCGCTATTGTTGTGAGGGGGTATGTCAAAAACCATGTACCACCTATCCATCCAGTTGTCTCTAATGGGTGGAAAAGTGCACCACTCAATAGAAATATGTGGCCTACTGATCTCCGCGATGTCATCTATCCTAGGCAGTCTAAACAATGAATAGATGGCTTGTTTTGTTATTTTCAGCTTTTTTACCTCATTGTAACTCAAGCCATCAGCATATTGTTTCCTTTTTCTCTCCCTGTAAGATGCGATGCTATACAATGCATCATTCGATCTTGCGATCGTATCAACAATCGATAACAATGAATCTGGCACGGAGCAGCGGAGCTCATCTCCACCCCTCCAAGTTGAACCAATCTCTCTCAAATGGCCAATGAACCTCAGTATCTCTGCATTGTTACGATCCATAGTAGCCACTGTAATCATAAATACAAATAAAATATCATTATAAATATAAACACATGATATAATGACATATATAAGAACTGAAAACTGTATAACTATTGACATATAAACTAAATCTATCATGTAAATTTAAAGATTGATCTTGAATTTTATAGTAAAGAATAGGCGGCATAAGCTATTTAGAGTGTTAGTCTATTAATAAGCTATTTATTGTTAATGAGAGGGGCTATTGTTGAATGAAGTTGGTAATCAATTTCTAAGCCATTTATTAATAATCAAGATTATTATCATTTTGATGAGGGTGATATTCAATGGTTATGGTAGCTATTGTTAATGAGGGTGACTATATTTCTATGAGAAAGGCAGGGTAATTCCTTTAGATGAGGCCACTTGTCAATTCCTACATCAATAATTGTTATCATAGATACAATGGGATGGTTTGGATCATATCACAACCAACTATATAAAATACACAACTTAAAGACTCAACATTAGAGTGTACAAAATGTCACAAAAAAAAACATGACAAAGAAAAAATCCCAATATATTCATTTGTTTTTTGAGTTAATTGGGGTTTTGGTTTCCATTGGGCATGGGAATTTTGTTAAACTGTGTTGCATGGGTACCCATACCCAGGGGTTGGGTACACGTACCGATACCGGGTACACGTACCGGGTACTTGGGTATGGCAATGGTACGTACCCAGATGTACCCTCACGTACCATGAACAGTGTTGCCGTACCGAGTACTTCATAAAAAAAATTTGGGTACATTTGGTGAAAATGGTATGGCGTACCTCGATTTTCGGTATGGCTATGGTACGACCAGTATATAAAACTAAACCAAACTAATACAATTTGTTCCCATAGTTGAATTCTAGTTCTAGCGATTTATCCTTCTTCAAACAAATATGTAGGAGCTATGATAGGATTGGTGGGAATTTTCAACCCCAAGATTTACATGGAAAGGTTGTAGGAGCTTTTTAACTCAACACGGATAATGCCGCACTATTGTTTTGATTTGAATTTTTGTTTGAATAATGTATCACTGCTTGAACATAAATTTTAATGGCAATTCTTCACATAACATGCTCATAAGTTATAGCAAGGAAATAACATTAACAATGATTTAAATGGCTAATAAACAGACACCCAAAAACATAGTAAGAAGGTGCTTTTTACATGCCTGTAGCAGCCCATTGACAGATCTGGAAATGAACATTGAGATACCCAAGTAATGTGGCCATACAATGTGATAGCAGTGAGAAAATCTTATAATGGCTGAGATCCGAAATGTGTTGTAGATGACTATTGGGAAAACTTCATCTTTTACTTAAATATTCAGATTTGGAAATGAGAGTTATTTGACTCACAATATAGAGTTATGAAAGTACTATAGCAGCCTTAGAATGTGCTGGGACTGACAATCAATGGATGAAGAAGTAGACTCTAGTATAAAAAATCCTGTAGTATCTTTATTCTTCCCAATGCGCCCAATGGAAGTATGTAAGCACAATATAAGAGTGAATATTTTACCACATTGATATTTCAATTTATGGCAGCCTGGAAACTACTGGTTACACTCTTCCCATGAATCATTTCATCTACACCAGCAAAATCTTGAACTTCTTCTCCACATGAAGACCCATGACTATATACTGTCAGTGGGCATTAACAATATTGACGTGGGTGCTGTATATACAAATTGACTTAATGCTTCTGGTGATTAATAGTACATTTTCTATTGTGAAAATGACTATGTTCCTTCAGATTTTTAGAGATGGAATTTTACAATAAATCAAAAGTTTTGCCATAGAGAATATTAAATTAGTTTGAATAACAAAATATGATAGCTATTTTAAGTTTTTTAAAGATTCTTTTAGAAATGAAGTAGCTACAAATGATTCAACATAGAGAGGACTGATGTAACATTCTTTTAGTGCAATTGTTTTACCTCCTAATCATACTACAAAATTATTGTAGACAAGGAAAATAAATTGATGTAGAAAATGAAAAAAACATGAAAAAATTTGAAGAAATTACCTCACAAAGGGAAGGTTAATCCAAAGGTGGAGATGGAGGGCTCAAGCACACCCAAAATCGCGTATGCACAGTCGAGGTTTCGTCTTCGTTCGTCCAATAGCCGCACCGAAAATGAGAAAAGGACGGCCTCGGCTGGTTTAAAATAAAAAACAGGTTTTAACAATCGCGCCTCCATTTTAGCAAAGGAAATCGCGCACGCGATTAGCTTGACTAAAATGGAGGCATGATTTTGTTTACTAGCCTAGTTGGCATGACCATTTCCAGCCTTGGGACTAGGCTTGGCAGGTTCGGTGTTGCTTGGGTTGATTTCTTTTTTTTGGATCAAGAGTGAATGACTTCACTCCACCATTGCATCTAAAAGATCCCTCAACTTCTTGCACACACCCTTTCAATGAACCTTAATAACCATCCATCATTATGAAAGGAAAAAATGGGAAGTAAAGTAGGTGAAATGAATTGAAAAAAGAGAATATTGAAATAAGTACTATGAGGAGCTTTCTATGTGGTTTTGTTTTAGTGGTTTAAGGGTGGTTCAATCAAGGTTTTTTTATAAAGTATGATGTTAACATATTTTGCAGATGGATTCCAATATTCAAAATGGATTGCAAGTTCATAACATATATGTTGCACAATTTAAAGCTAATGAGAAGCACAAAATGCAATGCAATAGAAACCTTCAATACGGGAGAGTGGGTTGAGTACACTCATTATGGAAAGTGTATGTTTACATGGTGATGCAAGCAAGGGCCAATCTATAGCACTCTCTCTATTTATAACACATAACTCTATCAAAGACAAACAAATTTTATGTAGGTATCCAATAATTCCAACACAAGTTAAAGACCACCTTACTACATACATAGGATCCTACCAATGTGTAAAAATAACACATTAGAACATTGATTCTCTATTGTAAACAAAAGAACTTACATTTTCAGGGTGACACAACACTACTACACAAACTCTACTAATGCCATGGAAGGCACCGTAAGATTGACATTCATTGAATTTACCATGAACAACTCCTCTTTAAGTGTTTCCTTTTACAAATGCTCCTCTAATCATATCTACATTTCCCATGATCCTCCTTGCCTCATGATAGTTGATCATTTTCTATAGAAATGTGATATTAAATAATTGAAAGAACCGTGCAATGGGGTTCCACTTGGAATGCTCAAGTTTAACACTTAGTGCTTACATTGTGGTGGTCATGTCTCCACTAGTTTACAAACTTCAATGTTTCTTGGGTTTCATTTATTGTTTGCGCTCTTACATTAGGTTGTAAGTCAAAGATTCTAAAATAGTGACTTCGAAATTCTTTCAGAAAGTGTGAGTAAATTCTTCTCTTGAGTACCTAAAAAGTAACATTTAGAGCATAAGGATCTTAATAAGAGATATAAGCTATGATGATACATGTCAAGAAAAATATTATGTTATGCATTAGAAAGTGCCAACGAGTGACTATGAGAAGGATTTTTCTATATATCCTATCAAGCCAAGTTTATAACATTGTTGTTTTTTTGGAAAAATCTAGGAGATGTCTGAAATGAGCAATTACTTACCTTCTTCATTTTTTTTTCCCAATTAAATGCATGAAGAAGGTTGATGGAGAAGGCCAGTCCATAGAATTAAGATAGCATAGGCCGATTTCACCATGTGGACGCTATCAACTGAAAATCATCCTTATCCCACTCTTCCTCCATTACCCAATAAATGTGATGGTAAATTGAGGAAGCACGCACTCCAAGTAAGAGGGGAGAAGAGGAGAGTAATGATCTGGTTGGAAAAAATTGGAAGCACGGAGGTAGAAGAAGAGGAAACCATCGTTGGTCAAACGGAACGAGTCGTGGGTTGGGCGTAGATGATGTCCAGAACTAGAAGCGAATCCATTCCCATTGGACTAGAGTGCAATGACAGTTGGGCACCCATTTTTCTATTATGATCTTGTCCCTTTTCCTTTGGTTGAAATGGCAATTGAGCATGAAATTCACTTAGTCAAACTCTAAGCAGAGACGACAGTAACGGTTATCACGGTTGTGACAGTGACGGTTATCACGGTTTGGGTGAAAGCCAGTGAATCTTGATTATCAAGTGTGAGATTTTAGATAACCCGGAACAGTGAGAGATGTCTAGTGGTGAACAGATGGAAACAAAACCTAAAATTAAAAATGAGATGACATATGATAAATAACTCATTAAAATTGGAAAAGAAATGAAATTGATTCATGATTTGATGAATGGAGAGGATAACTAGCTCATCGTTATTGATAATAAAGATAAACTTACTACCATTACAAAATTAGACACCTGGATGAAGTTAAATGAAAATCTTGTGAAGATTTTAGACACAAGCATGAAGTTAAAGGAAATTTTTGTGAATTAGAATTTTGAAGAAATAAGCTACTATTATGGGTTGATACATGAAAATCTTGTGAAGATTTTAGACACAAGCATAAAGTTAAATGAAATTCTCGTAAAGTAGAATATTGAAGAAATAAGGTACTATTATGGGTTGTTAACTAAAAATCTTGTGAAGATTTAAAAATGATAAATGAAATCCTTGTGAAGTAGAATCGTGAAGAAATAAGGTATTAGTATGGGTGGATATTGATGCTGTGACAAAAATCCATTGAACACAGTGATTTCATATTGATATTGTGACAAAAATCCATTGAAAAGTGATTTTATATTGAAGAAGACAAAGTCAAAGTATAATACATGGGATTTTGATATACCCTAACAGTTTCACTAATTGAAATTGCATGCCACTAAGAAAATAAACACTTTGAAGATGTTCCACGGCAACTGAATAGCAAAATAAATACATAGTGTATAGTGCAGTACGATAATTAGTTCTTCATAACAAATACATTTATGTGAGATAAAATTCTATATATATTGTTGTTTGTCTGATTGCACAATCAAAAGAAGCTTGGCCAAATTACATAAAAGAAACATTAGGTTTTCTCTTTGAGTTCAATAAAAACAAAGAATCTTGTGAACAATGAAACATAGTATTCAAAATAAAGAGCATCTACATCCAAATTTTATTAGCCTGCACTTCTAGGTGACGTCCACTGTATAAGGTTTTAAATGTGATGTCTTCGTCTTGATTTAATAGCGATGTACAACCCAACAGATAAAACGAGCAGTGACGATGCTATCAACACATCACGCTTACAAACCGTTGAACTACAGGAAGCGGGAAACTGAATTCGTTTCTCTCTTTCCTGTTGTTGACGAATAAACCTCTTTGCTGTACTGATAACACCATCGACTCCATTTCTAACACGATGACCTAAGTTCTGTGCTGGTTTTGCGTCATCTTTTTTCTTTTCCTGCGCCGGAGGATGTTTGCACTCAGGTGCTTTTCCCGTCTTTTGTCCTCCATATTCCTGCAGCAGCGTCTCGTCGTCTTGCTTCGATTTCGATTGTATAGATTCAGATACATCTGCTTGCGCATGACATGATATTGGTGGCTCCCCAATCGATTCTGCGGCCTGATTAGGCGCTTCTGCATTTTTCTTTTCCGGCAATTCGTTCAATTCTTCGGCAGCTACAGCGGGTTTTTTTTCATTATCATCTAGTCGACTCGGCTCTGGTTGCCTTGGGCTTCGCTCGTCCTGTACAGGCCGTGCTGGTGCAGGTTGCTCCTTTATCGAACCAGCTTGCTGTCCTGCGGGACTCGACCTCTCGACTTTCGACTGCAATTGATCTGTCTTTTCAATGCCAGGAACCGTGTCAGCTTGATTCTGTTGGTCAGAGACGTGAAGCAAAGGCAGGGAGACACGCAACTTTTCATCGGTAAACTTAGCTGTTATGCCATCGAAATTCAAATCCTCGGGGACGCTGATAACGTTTCTGAACTTATACCCCCCTTTCTGCATTTTCTCCGATCTCCCTCCCTCCATTTCCTTCGCACCACGTTCTCCACTGATGATAAGACTCCCCCTGTTATTAACCTGCACTTTCAGATCTTCTCTTCTAAAACCTGCACAGTTAAATCGTGGATAAATTATCCCAAGAAGTATTGTAGAAATAAATAGAAGCATTTCGAATTAATAAATAGATTTGGAAATGTATAACTATATATTCACGAAATCACCTGGGAGATCGATCTCTACAATGCGAGCTAGAGGGGTATCCTCGGTGTGTACAGCAGGTTCGAACTCAGACCCCATCCCGTACCTTAACCTCCTCTGCTAACAAACCAGGGAATGGATGATTGAGATACAGTAGCTGTGAAGTAACAGAAATACAAATTAATGCTGCAAATATTTGGCTTAGATTGGCGCCTTCTTTCAATCAGTCCTGTAGAAAATTAAAACAGATAGATAGATGGCTCTGTTACTGTTCTGCGTATGTATATTTATATGCAACAGCAATTCCAATAACAAAACTTGTCGATGGGCCTGTTCTTATTGTCGGCAAAACTTGCCAACGTATAGTGAACGTGTTTACAGAAAGGTAAGGTATATTGACAAACGCGACAAGGAATAGATACCGAAGGATTTTGAAGGCTTCGATCGACGTTGAAGGGTTTGGCATATATATTTAAACCTTGAATAGACAGTTTAAAATATGTTGATAATTCTTGCGAGTAAACACTGTGTTGTGTTATGAGGTTTCGTAGAATACACATCATCATATTATGCCAAAAGTATTACTGTTAGTTACCTTCTCTTTAAGATTATAACTTCAAGTGAAAGACGTCTGATACGCACGAAACAGATCATATTTGCGTTGCATTTTTGCATTCCGCTCCTTCCTTACACTTTGTCTAGAAATTAGCCTTTACCGACTTTAAAGTGCATGGACAGTAAAGAAAATTGGACAGATTGATCCATGGGCTAAAGATTATATTCCATCGGAAAATGAAACGCCTATCATGTTTAGAAATTCAGAGTTCTAAAGGACTTTGTGTTAAAATACTTTAGTTAGATCAAGATGTCAGGGTTCAGGTTTTCTCGTCATACTTAATTTTCGTTATACGGCCAAACTTAATCAGCTTGCCATATGGAGACGGCACCTAAAACCTTGCCATATATAGATGGCACCTAATTAGCAAGAAAGCATTTGAGCAATAAAAGTGGGTTAAAAAAGAAACAATAAAAGTGTGTTAAGAAAAAATATTCAGTTTTTTTCAGTAGAATTGGAAAAATAATACATAACGTGAACTTTGTTTTCAAATGAAAAAATAGTATCTATATTGATTTTTTTTAATTTTTTTTAATGTTGGACATGGTTTTAAGAATTTTTTTTAATGTTGGACATGGTTTTATACTTAAAATGGACTTCACATTTGGATGTTAATATTTTTTAAGCTCTTACTTTTAGTTTTATAAAGAATTATAAATTGTAAATTAATTTTTTCACCAAATATTAGTATCTCATAATTATATAATAAAATATAGTTAAAAACAATCATTTTTCTTTATAGATAATTAGTTATACTTAGAAAATGTATAGAATGATTAAATTAAATTTTTATAATCATTAATATAATATATTAAATATTTATATTAAGTGTTACATATAGTCAATTAAAATTTTGATATTATGTATTTGATAATTAAAATCTTAATAATAAATGAAAGTTAATTTTCAATAAATATTTTATAATTTAGAATAGCTTACTAACACATTTATTTTAATTAGTTATCACCCATAATTATATATAATTAAACTATAATTGAGAGTATTAAAACAATTTTTAAAAATTAGATATGTGATTTTAAAATATATTTTAAATTTAAAATATAATTAATAATAATTATTTATTTTTGTAAAAGTTGTATTTATATAAGGACGACCATTAAGTTTATGGAGATCACTTTAGGTTATCCTAAAAAAAAGGGTAAAGAGTCACTTGGTTTTATTCAAAAATGTTCCAAAGAGTTTTAAGACAAACACTCCTAGATCACTATAGTTGCGATGAGTTAAAAGGTTATTGTGGCAAATATATTTTGAAATTGGGCATTATTGTGGGTGTATATAATACAGAAAGTGATTTCGATCTTCAACCCTTAAAGTCACCTATTTCATTATGGAGCAATGGAGCTAGTGGGACTTTGTTTTTATTTTATGGATGTGTGCAAGAAGTTGAGGGTCTCTCTTGGCGCATTAGATGCAATACAAAATTGAAAAAGAAGACATCCATCAACTTGCATGGATATTTTGAGACACTTACACAATGAATCTTGCAATCAGTAAAAAACAAGAAATGTGGGAAATTGAATGACCTTTCCAAATATATAATTTTTTTCTATTGAAAATTCTCTTAACTATATAAAGTTAGATATTTTTTAACGGGCACTTTTTATTTTTGGGACAAATTATAAGGTATATGTTTTTGTGGGTGCAACGTCTGAGTGTCTAAATGATGGAATAAACTTATGAAAACTGGTATACATATAGAGAACATATAGGACTAGTGCACGACTATTTTTCCAATAATAAAAATAATATTTTTAATTTTTTTTTTAATTCTTTAAGAGATCAAACCTTGAAAATGGTACGTCAATTATGGGTGCAGCGTTTGAATATCTTAATGCAATTATTTAGAAATGGGTTTTTTATAGCATGTAAAGGTTGGTGTTCTTTAGTGCACCATACACTTTTTTTTAAAATGGTTGAGAAACGAAAGAGATATGGACGAAACACTAACAGTGTGTTTTTTGAGTTGAGGAGTGATGGCAGAGGATACATAAGAAAAAAATAGAAAAAAATATGTATTCTTGTTAAAAATTTACACATTTAGAATTTGCAAAAAAAACCATATCTATTTCTGAAATCTCATAAAAAATGGAGGTGTGCAGCATAATCAGACGAACCTCTAAACACAAGCATATTGAAAATTTGGATATAATGCTGAATTAGCCATGGTTTATCATACTCCAATGCTAAACTTCATCAACCCTCGTGAAATCATTGACATCATCTTGTATCCCCTCTAGCATTTGCATTTCAAACATTATATTGACTATCACCCTTATGGTTGGTAAAGTCGAGGGATAGGACTTTAAACCATAACTTAAGACTGATGTCTGCTACAAAGCTTCCCAGCATTGCTATGATCATGCTAGCTATTAAACATTTATGTAACCACCTTTTCCAAATAGAATGAGTATGAAGGGTGGGTTAAACATAAGCTTAAGAACCTAAATGTTATTTTAGAGTGTAGCAAGGACTAAGCCATAGGTCCAGGATTATGTACTAAGAATTCAAACCATAATAAACTCAAAGTCTTAAGCATCACCTTGGTGAGGCTATGACCAAGTTGTCACTGTAAATGGAGACCACACCCAACAGAAGACACACCATGTCATCTAACATCAACATGTCTAGTTAAAACTTATCCATGGAATCGAATAAATAGTATGTTAATACAAATATGGATGTACGACGACCAATAGATTCATGTTGCGACAAATAATAAATAATAAATCATAAACAATTATTATTATTATTATGGAAATTACGGGTTTGTGGCAATAACTTATTTTCTTTTCTCCTCTAATTCTTTGTGGTGCCACAACTTCTCCTTAAATTTAGATGTAATTATACTTGTAACGTTATCACACTGAGTTCTTTATGGAATCTCTAATGATTTAGACAAAACTTGACATCCTTAAAACTACATAAACATTTATATTTCAAACACATTTTCTAAATAACCTATGTATTAAAAATTTAATGTATTTAGAAATAATTTTTTAACACTATTTATTTTCAATGAGAAATTTGTATATTATACGTATCTATTTCATATCCTATATTTCAAACATATTTCTTAAACAATTTTTATATAAAAATTTTAATGGATTTAAATTTTTTTATTTAATATAATTTATTTTTAATTTTGAATATTTTTATTTTAAAATTAAACAAATAATTTGTAATTATTTAATCACCACAATGGCCAATTACTCCATTATGTTGTGTGGTGTATTGTTGTTCCAATAACAACGTAATGTGTAACACGTTGTATATTAAAATTCAACCATTTTCACTCTTTGCGAGGCTTATACATTGAATTATAAATTACCAATGTTTCATTTGTAAAGTTACATTTTCTCCATTCATTTTATTTATTTATTTATTTCAGAGGAAAAAATACCAGTCTTTGTTATTCATAAGAATCAAAAGATATCATTTACATATACCATCTTTCCTGGCAGAGAGTAAAATAAGAAACCATATCAGAACATAGACAGAAAAAGAACAGAGCCTGCAAACAGGCATCAAAAAGAAGAAATAAAAGGTCTGATCATAGCAAACTTTTCTCATCATCCTTGAAAGATCAGGTTAGAATATGCTGAGTAAGATCGGAGGTGATCATCAAACAGACATTCCTGAGCAAAACTTGCTGGCTGAAAAGTCTCATACATGGCAGACATAGATGAACATATGAAATGCTGAAAGCCAAATGCTGAAAATCAAAGAGACTCAACAAAACTAAAATAGCATAAATTGGCCATGATCTATGACTATTCCATCCAGAGATTCAAAGAAGGTTCCATATCCCATATCCAACTTTAGAACCTGTTTAGAGAGGCCGTCCGCCAGCGAGTTATGCTCATGGAATATATGTTTGAAAATCACCAGTGGGACATGTTGTAGCATATTTCTTATATCATCACACTGATGCATCAGAGAAGGAACATTTAGCGTAGTAAGTATGTTGAGCTAGGAGATAATAACCATAGAGTCACCAAAAATCAAGTGTATGGGTAGACCCATCATCAAACTCACTCTTAGAATAGCCCAGAGTGCCAATAATTCCACTCTTGTGTTTGTGCTGCAACCACAACCCATAGAGAAACTAAAAAAATGGACATCATTTAGATAGATCACAAAACCTGAACCTCCTATGTTCTCTGTAGCAGCCCCATCAAAGAATCCACAAGGAAAGACCTTTAGAGGGCTTGGACCGATGTTCCGGAGTTTATGAATTTTTTGTGGAGCAGGATATAAGTTTAGTAAGCTCTCGACCCTAGAAATAAGAGCATGAACAGCAGGCTTCCCGTTTTCAAAAAGACATTTATTTCGAAGAATCTAGATACACCAGAAAGTAAAAAGGGGCAAATGTCTAAATTGAGCTGAGAACGCAATAGTGTTGAACCAGTGAGCCAGAAAGGAGGAGATAGAATTGAACATGGGGATAGAGAACCCATACCGAGCCGCAAAGTGGGAGAGTATACTCACAGAAAAAGAGAAATTCAAAAAGAGATGCTGAATATCCTCAAAATTCCTCTCACACAAAACACAATGACTCGGGCCCTGGAACCCACGAATTTGAAGTTGATCCCATGTTAGAATCCGACCTCTGTCCAAAAGCTAGATGAAACAAGCTATTTTCAAAGGAATATTTTGAGTCCAAAGAATATCAAGTACAGGGTCCTAATCCTCTAAACAACAAACAGATGAGATACATTCATAGCCCCTTGCTGCATTTAAAGGGCCCACATAATTATTATGTGACCAGAGAAGAGAGTCACGGTGATCAGAAAGATGGATTCTGCCATATTCCAGCCCCCTGATATAATTTTCCCAAAGAGTTTTCCATTCACCACAAAGATCAAGCTCGTCTGCCGAGAACCAGTAACCCGAAGCAAAAGATGTTTGGTTCCTAGCTTGGGATAAGATACAAATCCCATAGTCTTCCAGATAGTCTCTTAAGTCGCGTGGGAGAATAAAGGAGGTACCCATACCAACTACAGGATCTACACCCAGATGAATAGCTGAGCCATTTCCAACTTGCCAGAGAAGCCCTTTACCAAGCCAAGGCAAGGTTAAGAGGAAACCTCTCCAAATAACCGAAGCGTTCCCGAGAAAGAAACTTTTCTCTTGAAACCAAGAGTGCAGAGGCAAATTTTTCATATATTTAACAGAGAGGAGATGATGCCAGATTCCATTGATGTTAAGAGCAATCCATAAACTTTTCACATACTTACTTGTTTCTCTTTATAAATCTAAAATCATAATTTAAATATTTGTTTCTAACCAACAAGATTACATCACAACAAACAATAAACAAAATTATTGTTTCCATTAAATCACAATGAAGACAACAACATGTTTATTTTCTATTTTTAAACCTTTAATCGTAATTCTAATATTTGCTCTCCATGTTTACATTACATAGAAACAAACATCGACATCATAACAAACAAAAAAACAAAGTTATAACTTTGTTTTAACAAAGATTTGATGCAAGCTATAACTTTGTTTTTTTGTTTGTTATGATGTCGATGTTTGTTTCTATGTAATGTAAACATGGAGAGCAAATATTAGAATTACGATTAAAGGTTTAAAAAGAGAAAATAAGCATGTTGTTGTCTTCGTTGTGATTTAATGGAAACAATAATTTTGTTTATTGTTTGTTGTGATGTAATCTTGTTGGTTAGAAACAAATATTAAAATTATTATTTAAGATTTAAAAAGAGAAACAAGTAAGTATGTTTTCTCATTGTTATAATTGACTATTTGCATCAGAACAACAAATGCCAATAAAAATGCAAAAGGAATTGTTCATTGCATATAATTAGTTTGGAGATGATTGGGAGGAAAGGTTTGCAAAATGAAAGAGTCATGATGCAAAAGGAATTGTTCATTGCACATAATTAGTTTGGAGATGATTGGGAGGAAAGGTTTGCAAAATGAAAGAGTCGTGCTTTCAATGCAGCAAATAGAAGATATGTGCAAAACTCCCCTTACACATGGAAAATTATTTGAAAGCAACATACCTTAAATATGTAGCCATTCCCGATGTGTAGCCACTTGAAAGAGTGCATATTTTTTGTTCTATGCTACCACAAAAATATGAAACCCAAAGGATAGAGTTAGAGATAGAGAAGAAAATAGGTGACACCCATACTAGAATGTGAATCTAAAGCATTGAACATGAACTATGGTGTTACTTACCCCTATAAATTGAGAATCACACAATATATAGCAATATTAGCATACATTAAACAAAAACTAAGAAAAATGGAACTAGAAATATGAGACAATGACAACATAATTGTTAGTTTTCTAATCCTAGATCTAGCTATTAGTCTCTAATAATTCATTGCAACTATTAATTAAAAACAAATAGAGATACTAAATAATTATGCAGTGGAAAAACACGGGAAATTACACATACAATTTTCACTTAAATTTACCTTGGAAGACCCCGATTGGGGAAAAACCATCAATTAGTTGACTTTTATAAAGATAAAAAATCTAGACTCCCTTCCTAGGAAAATGACCCACTGAGGAATTACAATGACAAAATGATAGCATTCAAACCTCAAATACCATTCCTTTGATATTGTTGGTTACTAGACCTTGGTTGCACTTTGCTCCTTTACTTTGACCCTTCCCCTAGACTCCCACCTTGCTTCTTTTCTTTGACCCTTCCCCTACAGTTCCACCTTGCTCCTTTCCTTTGAACTTTCCCCTACAGTTGCACACTTGGATCAAAGTCCATCTTCAACCACTCATTGCGATCTCACTCACTCTATGTGACTGTTGTGCTAAGTCACCTCCTCTCAGATAGGATGTCTTTTATAATATCACAATAAGCAAACACCTTGGGAAAATACCATGATCCTTCTAGATGATAAGAAAACTTTGAGGACTACTTACTCACATAAAATTTTACAATAAGGATCTTAGTTAGCAATCATTTGCATGTAAATATGAGCACTTTGTCGAACTTTATGTATATGAACTCAACTTAATCACAAGTATTCACACATGCATACATGACAACCTAGATGATAATGGAGTTCACCAAAACTCCTGGATACGTATCCAGACTCAATAAAACTTTGAGTCGCTTTATTATCTCCTTCAAAGATATATGGCTTTCTTAATTACATATTTATGCTCTTTACTTCAAGTGTCTCATTCCCATCTTGGGATTCGTTCCTCTTCCTTACCAAGAATAACTATGGCTCTCACATTAACTAAAATGCTTCTCCCATCTTGGGATGGATTTTTTCATACAATGCTTACTAGAAATTTCTCTCCAAAAATATTACCTTCCTTCTCCAAATGAGAGTATTTTATATCATTTTTATGGATGATTACTCATCACACGTGTTGTGGAGAATAACTCTCGCATGGTACCCTAAATTAGGATCAAGGGGCACCTTAAGGGATATATGGAAAAAGGTCTCGTCTTTCTCCATGAAGATATCAACACCCTTAGGACTAGGAAACCAAATGGTGAGGTGTATTCTCACACCTTTTTAATTTCCTTTTTACAATTTAAATGATAATTTGTATGAGCATTCTCATATAATTCTCATTTTACAATGTTTTCATCGATGTTTCAATTTTAATTTGAAATACATTGTGTTTAATGTCTTGTGAATTTTTGTTGGAAAAACCTCCTTTTTGTCAGAAATTTCAACGTGTAATTTCATTCACATACAAAGTCCTTTTGACCTTGTTCAAATTGCGCCAGGAAGCTTTATGGAAGTTATTTGTCAACTGAATATTTTTAGAGCATCATACCACCTAGTACCATGGTAACATACCACTTAGGACACACTTCATTTGTTTTACACTTATGTTATATGGTCCAAACCTTGGTTATGTTAGTCTAGCAAGGTATGTCGGGGTTTTGGACACATTAATGCACCCAAGAGACCACTTTTTGGTCGACCAGGAGAATGAGCATGCTCATTAATGACATTCAGTCCTTTGGGTTCTCCCACTCCTTAAAACAGGGAACCGGTTTGTCCAGAGGTGCCAATGCATGTATTTTGGTTGTATTTGGCCCTTTTGGACCATTAAATGATGTCTAGATCCAGGCTCACTCACCCATGCACTCCACCATGCCTATCTTACCCTCATTTATGTCCTAGCATGTTTCACCTATGTTCACATGGCCATTCCTGACCGTTTGAGGTGGTGTGGGAGATCATTTGTCAACCTAGGGAGGTTTGAGGTCCAATCTAATCCTGCCACATGTATGCCACCAATTTTCCTCTTCAGGATAAATATTTTATCCCATTGTATTATAAACATGTACCAGACATATTTACTAGTTTTACAGTAAGAAAAACTTCAATTATTGGCACCATCTTTGTGTGTAAATTTTTCTCTTTTACACTGCTTTCTGCATAATTTGTGAAACTCTTTAGTTGTGAGGATTCTCTTAACTTCTATATCTTGTTGTGAATCACATTTTCACATGGTGTCATAGCTCTTTGGAGTGGCAAGTGGAATTCATATATTTTGAGTTGCAATTTAGGGCCTCCTCTAGAAAAAATCGAGTGTTTGCATTGCAGGTAGATCGAGTGTATTTGTCACTCAGTGTGTAATACTAAATGGAGAAGAGTCATGCCTTGCTTACCCCATTAAATTATTTTGAATGGAAGGCCTACATGGTGATCCAGATGAGGTCAAAATTCCTCTACAGAGTCACCACGGGGATTGAGAATGAGCCCTACTCTACTATGGAAAAATCGAAGTACTTCAACAGGTTGGATGAAGAAATCAGGATTCTTTGTCTCAGTATTTAGAGGGGCCTTCTCTTCCATGTAGAAAGTATTACCACATGCAATAAAGTTTGGCTAAATCTCAATTAATTGTTTGGGAAGAAATATGAGATGACAGGACACCAATTCGAAAAGGAGTTGATCTGATTGAGCCCAACTCACTTTGAGATGATCCAAGATTTCTTCACAACATTCAAATCATTGGTGCTTCAGATGAAAAAATGTAGCATAAAGAAGAAAGAAGAGTAGCTGATCTTTTCTATCCTTTCAAATCAAGGTCCTAAGTATTTTGTGTTTGTCTTGGCATTCCATTCAGGCAAGCTGACAATTTGAAATTGGAGAATGCCTACCTTGGAAAACTTCATGGAGTCTTTGACTCAGGAACAAGACAATTTGGTTCAAATGGGTGCCATCAAATCCATCAAGGATCAATACCTTGATGTATTTTTTTTGAATCAAGACAAAGGAAAGAAGAAATACTAGGATTCGAAGCAGTAAAGAGTGAAGGAGAAGAACCATTCAGATGTAGAAAGCTCAAGTTCAACTGATTAGGATTCCAAAGCCAAGAGGATGAAGAGTAAGAGATAGAATCCCAAATACAGTTATTGCAAATGTTATCATCATGAAAAATCTTGTTTCAAAAGGGAGTTAGACATCATGACCATATTACTTGAAGACAACAATATTGATGTTCGAGATTTTGCAAGAAGAGAAGAAGGCAAGCTCTCCTTGGAACAAGAAGATGGTAACCGTGTGTATGCTTTGGGTGCTAGGGTCAAAAAATTTTCTCATATATCTATTTCAGGTATAGTTGTTTCTTATTTATAGTATGATATATCATATTCTGAAACCTCCATTCCTTCCTTGGAAGAAACCCCAAACAGTTCACCAAAGTTTCCTCCAAAAACTAGTCATTTTTCACTAGTTTCTGACTTGTCTTTTGAAAGCACTTTCCCACTCCATTTAGATCATTCCTATTCTTATTATGAGGCTGATATGCAGTTTATTACAACCTTAAACTCATTTCTCCAACTATTTGATTCCCAAAATACCCTACAACCCCCAAGTTCGCTAGTTGGAAAATCTCAAAATTGCATAGTTTCCAATAATATGTCACTTGTGTATGTTGTTTCTATGTATTGTATATCATTTATTGGTTGGAAATCCATGTAATTGTCCTTTATGGGACTGTTTTTCCACATGTATAGACCTGATCTCACCACCTATGGTTCAAAGTTCAATCCTTCAGACCATCAAAGATCGCTCAATTGTCAATGTGATCCAGTTTCCCAATATTTTCCCACTATGGACCCATTCTCTCATGGAGACACTATACCTATGATATTTTCTGCTCTATATGACTTCTATTCTGATATTTATTATCCTCATGAGCCTTTTTACAGAGTTATGAATGTTCTTCATCAAATTTGGAAGAAGATTCATTGTTTAATTCATGATATGGAAGCTACACAAGAAGCTTATTTTGTTGAGTCTTTAGATGCTCTTTGGGAAGGAGTTTGCATATATATATATTTTCCATTATTGATTATGATTCCATATCAGAGTATGTTTTCAGAAAAAATAATTCTTTTGATTCTCCTCCATCATCAAATGATGACCTTCAAGGGGCATCTCCACATGTTCTTTGTCTACAACACATTGATGCATGATCTTGGCATCCACAACATCTTCACCAATTCTATAACCAAGAAGGTATTCATTCAAATCATTGAAGTGAATAATAGGGCATATTGAATAAATTTTGATCATAATTGTTCCATTTCCATTCTTGAGGGAGTATTTTCCCCATGAGGTTTTGCCTCTTTTTACATGGACAAATAAATTTTTGTAAGAGGTGACTTGAGCCTTAGTTGCCAAGGCCTCAATTTTTTATGTGGTTACACTAATTCAGTATTAAGGGGGGGTGTTAGAGCCTCATACCACATATTACCATGGTCACATAACAGATAGTAAACACTTCATTTGTTTTACATTTATGTTATATGGTCCAAACCTTGGTTATGTTGGTCTAGCAAGGTATATGGGTTTTTTGGACTGATTAATCCACCCAAGCGACCAGGTTTTGGCCAACTAGGAGCATGAGAGCCCTCATTAATGAAAATTCAGTCCTTGGGACACTCCCACTCCTTAAAAAATGAAACTGGTTTGACCAGAGGTGCCCATGCATGCATTTGGGTGGTTTTTGGCCCTTTTAGACAATTAAATGTTTCTTAGAGCCACTGCCACTCACCCGTGCACTCTAGAACATCTATCCAACCCTCATTTATGTCCTATCATGCTTCACCCATGTTCACATGACCATTTGTAATCATTTGAGGTGGTTTGAGAGCTCATTTGTTAACCTAGGGGTGTTTGAGGTCCAATCTAAGGATGCCGCACATATGCCACCAATTTGCAATCTAAGGATAAATATTTTGTCCCAATGTATTATAAACATGTACCAAACATATATACAGTTTGCATAGTAATACAAACCTCAGTTATTGACAACATCTCCGTGTGTTAACTTTTCTCTTTTACATTGCTTTCTACATACTTCATGAAACTCTTTAATTGTGAGGATTCTGTTAGATTCGAGATCTTGCTGTCAATCATATTTAAAAAAATAAATTCGGTACGAATGAAACCATTATGAATTCTTCGACTATGGAGATCCTCCTTGATCAAATCTCCCCACTGAAGAGAACTTTTGGACCTCCAAAAGTCTTGATTCATGATTGTAGAAAACGAATTTTGTCTTCCTTTTATTGAAGGATTTGTTCATGGTTGTCCATGTGCTACTTAAACTTATTTTATTGCAATTATTTCCAATATTAGCATGTCGGGTACAACCGATCATACATCCAAAAATTGATATTACAATGATTTTGAAGGCTTCAACATGATGCCTCTCACAGGCCTTCAATGAATGGATTTCTCTCTTCATGCGAAAGAAAATAAGCAAGTCAATACTTGCTTCTTTCAAGAGTTTAAATAAATACACTTGAACAAATTTTTCAATGCTACAAATAATCTTGGAAATCCCTATAAGACCCCTCTCCTCCTCAAATCATTCAAGGATAGCTTTCAAGCTTTATTTATAGTAATACCCCTTTGCATAGTATTTCACAATACATATATGAATTGAAGTATAATGGAGCAGTAATAGATCTAAAAGTCAATCCTATGGATTGATGCACATTCACATGGTGCATATATGTATTTTGGTTATGTACTTTGCATAAAGAGCTTGGAATAATTTATGTAATCAGGTTGGCTGCAGTCCTTTATCAAAACACATAACTAAGCTGTGTGTTTCTCAATGTATTTGGAACTATCATAAATACCTATAGAAAGATCAACATGGACCATAGATCGTGTCTAGATTTTAATATTCAAGTGCTTTTATGGATTTGCATAAAATCTCTACACATCATGACCAACGCTTGAACACTGCACTTTCCTTGTTCTCTTGGATTTCTGGAACCACCTTCAACTCGATGTAGTGTCCAATGTTGGAAAAATTAATTACTTGCAGAAGCCATACCAGACCTCAGCAGAGTCCATATCAGTCAAGATCTTGTCAGTCAGTCTAACAAGAGTGAATATTCCATGATTTGGCAATCTAAACTAGTTGAATTAATTTCTGAAGATAAGTTTGTAGCTAGATAGTTATTACAGCCATTAATGGAAAGTTTGTAGATTCACAGAGAAGCAAATTCTAGTTTACCTATAAATAGAAGAAGAAAATTGTAAATCTAGTTAGACACAATAGAAAAGTAGAGAGAGCAAGAGAGAGCTTAAAGGGTAGCAATGAGTAAAGAAAGAATTGTGTCGAAGCTCAAGCTTCTGTGTGTTTCAAGATGTCAAGAGCTGAAGCTCTATAAATTTCAAGTTTGCATTTACAACAATATAGTTCTTTGTTATGTCCCGGCAAGTTATATAAATCACTTAACTTATGGTTGAATGCATGTTTATATAGCCGCACATTTTCTCCAGAGTTACTCGGGTAAATACTGTTTAAAATTACCATTTGAGTGAAAGATCAAAGAATCCATAAATTTCTCACCCAGTGAAAGTTCCAGTTTTTACGGCAGAATGCTCGACACAAGTCTTCCTAAATGTTTGGTTACATGTTTTTAAGGTTCTGTGGAATTGTTGATTGTGTCAGTTTTTACTTCATCTTACTAGCAGGTGAAAAACATTTGTAATTTCTTAAGTCTTTTAGACTAAGAAATATCATTTGTAAATACCAACTAAAACCAAACTAGAGTGAGTGAGTCCAAGTAAAACGGTCGAGTAAAACCAACAAGTTGTCGGTTTAGGGGGAATTAACAAGAACTCCCTAAGTATTAGCCCCTTCACACCCCCCCTCTTTTCAACCTAACTATATTGTTTTAAAACTTAAGGGATGTATGTTGGTGAGAAAGAGAGGGAGAGGAGGGGGAGTTGGGGTTAGGTGTAGTTGGATGAGAAGAGAGAGAGAGAGAGAGAGAGAGAGAGAGAGAGAGGAGGGGGGTCTTAGAGGTATGGGGTGACTTTTGGATGTGTATGGGTGTCTTTGTGTGTATGAGAGAGACATAGGTATGTGTGTCTGTGAGAGAGAGAGAGACAAAGATAGAGTGCAGGGGGTGGGTTCTTAGTGATATGGGGTGACCTATGGATGTGTGCATGTGTGTGTCTGAGAGTGAGAGAGAGAGAGAGGAATGGGTGTGTTAGGAGTTTAGGAGTGTGTGGGTCTCTAGGTGTTGTAGAGGGGACTTAATAGGGGGGTGGGGGTTAGAGGTAGTTGTATTCGTTAGGTAGTGATAGAGGGGAGGAGGGTGTTAGGGAATAGATAGGGGGGGTGGGGTTTATAGGTTAGGGGGTGTTAGTGGTAAGGGGAGACATAGGGATGTGTGTGAGAGAGAGAGAGAGAGAGAAATATAGAGTGGAGGGGGGATCCTTACTGGTATGGGGTGACCTGTGGATGTGTGTGTGTATGAGAGAGAGAGAGAGAGGGAGAGGGAGAGAGAGAAAGGAATGAGTGTGTAGCAGGGATTTCTCCTTGCTACATGGGCAAGAATGGCTCCCTTCCATCTATAGGATGGAAGGGTAGGTTCCTGCATGAGAAAAGAAGGAAATAAATGGACAGAAAGAAAGCAAAGGACAAGCAATAAATGGAATGGCTGGAAACCCCTCTGCAAACACGCTTAGGGTTAGCTCCAGCAACCTGCAAAAAACTATTAGAAACTGAAAACCTTCAAAACGAGGTAATAAACAAACATGTAAGCAAATATGGGTTAAAAAACACCTAAGCTACTAAAACAAATGCATGAACAAACAATGGTATACCTTCTCTTTGGTGTAATGGGCCACCATGCCATGGCTGGAAGAAGCATCTCTCTCTCTCTCTTGGCAATGGAAGAGCTATGGTGCAATGGGAGAATGACTGGATGAGAGAGGGGGGATGTGGGTGGCTTAAGAAACAAAGGGGTCTCAAGGCATCCACAGGCAGCATAACAATATGCAAGGGAAGAGTTGTGTTGAGAGTGACCCCCACCCCTCCTTTTATAGCTTTTTTGGGGATTTTTAGGGCTTTAAGCCCTTGGTCATGACTTTAGCCCCTTTTTTGGGCTTTTAGCCCCTTTTGCCCTAACTTTAGCTCCTTTTAGGGTTTTAGCCCCTTTTGGGGGGCTTTCGCCCCTAGGAGAGTTATTTAGGCTCCTTTTTGGGGTTTTTAAGCCCTTTTGCACATTCTTAAGCCTTTTTGAGGGTGTGGGGGTCTAATGGGGTGAAATGA
>LPNX010326863.1:142407-157602 GCA_001517045.1 Pseudotsuga menziesii
TCCAGGGCTTCCATCTTCTTGAAACACTTAGATTCATCATGATTATCTTTCCCACAAAAATTGCAATGACGCTCAGTCTTCTTTCCTTTTTTCTTAGATCCTTTATCATTTTTTAAAGAAGGAGCTGACTGAGAGGGTTTGGGACCCTTGTTGTTTGGCTTATTATTGTGAAAATTCTGTTTCTTGGGAGGCTTGGACTTTTCTTTCTGTTGGGACAATAATACTTTCCCAGATGTATCTGCATTGTTAATTATTCCAAGATGAATGAGCTTATCTTGCTCTCTAATTAAGGAATCACAAAATGATTCAAGACTAGGCTCTTGATAGCTAGCTGTAGTCAAGGATTCTTTCATGGAGTAGAATGTAGATACAAAAACATAATATGTAGGTTCAAGTTTGGAAAGAATATGATAAATACATTGTTTGTCTTCTTTCTTAATCTTACATTCTGCACATAAGAGTCTAAGAGTTTTATACTTATATAAATAGTCTTGAATGCATGAAAAATCATTTGGATTCAAAGAAAGTAACTCATTCTCAATTTGATGACCCTGAATTTCATTGTGTTTACCAAACAGAGATTCCAACTTTTTCTAAGCTTTATCAAGTTCATCAATGTCATATATGTAGAATTGAAAATCGGTAGAGATTGATATCCCAATTAATCCATGAGATTCATCACATCTATTTGCCCATTTAAATTTTTTATCATCATCAGTGGGTTCTGTTTCTTTCCCCGAGGTTTTCCTGAAAAGTCCCATACTTCATAGAACATCCTCCATATGAGATTTCCATGAGAAATAGTTAGAACTTGTAAGTATAATATCACAAGGGGTGTCCATATTGTAAAATAATGGATGAAAGAATAGAAACTAACTATCTAAATACAAAGAGCTCAAAAAAATATGCGGTTTTAAAAAAAATGGCACTTAAAACTGATTCCGGATGATGAAGTTATGCTTGATCAAAGAAAATGTTGAAGATGTCTCCAATAGTGACGTGGTAGATATTAACTTGACCAACTAAAAAAAAGAAGCCCTATCTTCCCAATATCAACCTTTGACAATCACTTTTACAATAAAAGTTGCTTTGAAGTGAATCACTTTTGAAGAATAAGTGATGTTCACTTTTACAATAATATGACTTTTAAATAGTGCGGCAATAAATTAAAAGACTTAAATAACTCACTTTTATTTTATTTTATTTATGTGAGATACACTTTTACAATAAAGTAACTTGAAAATAGAAATTGCATGCACTAAAAAGTAGCTTGATAAGACTTGAACTCAAGACTTATCAAGGTGTAAAGCAACTTTGGACCAAGTGAGCTAATTTTAAAAGGTATGTAAAAGTATGGAAAGAGGAAGAGGGTTTTATTTTTATACTTTACTCTTCTCTCTCATTTTTCATGCTTGCTTTCTTTTCTTGTAAATCACAAAAAAAACCAGAAAAACAAAAACAAAAAATCTTTTTCCACACAGTGGGGTTAGATCTTGGTTATCTTACCTAGAAAGTCTACGTTTTCAAGTTCTTGTCGTTGTTTCTGATTTGCCGTGATCGTACGTAGCCGAGAAGACAAGAAAAAAAAATTTCCCTTACTATTTCTGATTCGCCGTGATCGCGCAAGGTGCACGGCAAAGAGCATACACAGTCAGGGAAAACAACAGTCTGAGACTAAAACATAAAATATCTAATAATAAACTGATAAAATATGAGATATTTAAAAAAACAAATCCGTCACTGTAACATTATACCTTCAGATTTGCCGAAATGGGTGTTTCTGGAACAAACGAAAACACTTTTTGGTGAAATGAAAACTATTTTCCAATGGAAACGGTTCTCCGAATGCAATGGAATAGCTCCCACAAGCCAAAAATGCACAAAAAATCTAGAACCAGAAACCCTTTCAAAGTTTCAACAACACCGGTTCCAGATCTAGATCAAAACCGAAAGCGGCTCTTCATAAAAGATCTGATACCATGTTCAGGTACACATGTTACTCCCAAAATACCAAAAACCTTCAGAAACCACTTCACACAAATAGATCACAGATCAACACACCGATGTTTGTCACGTGGTTAAAACCCTTGAGATGGAAACTGTCCACGGCCCTAGCCAAATAGCTACTTGGAGCAATTTATTATGCAAAATAAAGAAAGTTACATGAGCTTCTTATAATCGATCAACTAGCCAAGGACCCTCTATGCTCTTTAAATAGATATCATAGACCAATCGGGTGTTAAGCCACGGATCAATGGTAGGTATGATCTAAGAGATGTTGAATCGTCAGATCACTATATGTCTAGAACATATCGTGACCATCGGATTATATTATTTACAAATGCATACTAAAGAAACACACTTTTACCTAACGGACATATTACACAAGTTGATCTTAACTAACTCCTAAGTGTCTAAATATCCTAACAATATCAGGTATTGGATGTGGGAAACCAGGAACAGAAGAGAATTCAAGAGGTGCAAACCTCTGAGCCAAAAGAGCAGCAAAATGATTTTGACATCTTGATATTGTGGAGTCACCACTGCATTCGTCTTTCATGGAGTCTCCAGGGATGATATCTTCACAAGGAACAGTGTTTGAAGATGCCCAAACCCTAATTTATTTTTTAAATCCTTGGGGATCAAGAGTTTCAGCAAAATAAATAACAACAAAAATATTTCTTGAAATAACTGATGTAGCTTTTTATGCAGTACTACTAATCTATCTTAGTCAAGCCCTAAATTTCTTCAAAATTTCTTCTGGATCTAAAACTGGTGTTGCTGGTGGCCCCTTAGGGTTTTCTCTGGTACTTGGTCTTCTTGAAGCCACCTTATATCAATGGAGTCTCCAGATAGATGATTACAACCATACTATTTCCCAAGCCTTGTCTATCATCAAAGCATGGATCTATGTCATCTCCTAGGGAAGCTGAGCTTCAATCTCCTCTCCCTAGAAACGACGCCACTTTGTTATCACTCCAGGAAACTCCTCTAGGTTGTAGTTCGAGGATGCCTAGGAGCTTAAACTATTTTTTGGGTTTTTGATATGGATCAAGCTGGATAACCTATATAACCTCCCACTCTCAAGACATGCATGAGGCTCACTCAATCATAAGGATTTTAGTTACAACTTGTTCAGTATTTTGACAAAAAGGTGCAGGAATGGAGAAATCACCAAGCTAGCAAACTTACACACATTACACATGCATACAAATAGATAAAACCTGACAAGGATGGTACTTATCAATCAAATTGCATAAACTTACCAATAGGATGACAGCTATTAGCTTTTAATCAACTTGAAATCACCTAAATGCACATTCAGGCTTAAGTACAGTAATGATAAAGAAGATGACTAAACAAATCACAACAAAAGAGCTCGTATTATGCATAAACCAGATGAGATGCTTGCTAATAGGATGGGCTTACAAATCCCCAAAATCGAACCTTTATTAATCAAATAATGATGGGCTTTATAGCCTCTTACAAAATTCCAGATCTTGAAAATTCGATTTGTTTACATCAAAATAATTGAAAGTCATAGTTTTTTCTAGATTAGGGCTTCAAACCTTTGCTAACTATTTGTTTATCTTCTGCAAATATCTAGTTCACTGAGCAAATTTAAATGATTGAAGTGGTCGTTGATCATTCCCACTACTGGTTCATTGTGAAATTGCCATCAACAGTCAGTGTATCAACATTTAACTGAAGTGCCCAGTCTCGTCCAATCCGCCCGTAAATTTTCTACTTTGCTGCCGCAGTCACCGATCAAAGGCTTTTTCTTTAGCTCATCGGAGCTCCAAATCTCAGTATTTCCATTGTTTCAGTGCTCCAAGTCCCAATGTCTCTGCAGCTCACCGCCGTGGTTGCTGATCAGAAGCTTTGTCTTCTGTGCCATCGGTGCCCCAAGTATGAATGTTGCCACAGTTTCAACTCCTTAGATCACCAGCATCGTGATGAATTCTTCATCGGTGATCGGAAGCTATTCCTTTAGCCTATCGGTGCTCCAAAATTCAATGTTGGCACTCTCCATCCTTAGCTCATCGACGATCAGGAGCGGTAATACTAATGTATCGGATCCTTTTACCTGAACGTGGCCGCAATTTCGGAGGTGAAATGAACCAAATAAAACCTTATATGATTTACTATCGGTGATTGGGATTTATTTCTATTGAAGGTCGGTAGAAGTTAAAATCAGAGCTTTTAGTCCCCTGTGTCATCAATACTGCAGAGATGCTTCATTGTAAAATCATCATTTAGTAGTCTGTATGTATTCCGATTGCCAATGGTGTCTTATTGTTCTGCTAACAGAATGATTTTTGTCATCGATCGGATGCCTTAGTATTTAGCATCTTCGACGTTGTGGCTCCGCAGTGAACTATTTTGCCATCGGTTAGTCTTTAGCATCTCCGACGCTGAAGTTTCCATCAGCTCGCGAAACCTGCAGTCATTATATCTTCCACCCTTGCGGCTCCGCGGAGGACTAATTTGCAGATGGTTAGTCTTTAGACCCTCCTATCACTGATGTGTTCATCTATTTCCACGCTATCAGAATGTTTCTTGTCATCAATCGGAAGCCGTAGTTAGTTTGCTTCCTGCCGTTGCGGCTCGCTAGAGAACTAGCTTGCCGATCGTTAGTCCTTTAAAGTTCCGATGCTAAAAATACGGAAACATTTAGCTTTATCTTGTCGATCTGTAGTCTTTAAAACTTCCGATTGCTGTTTAAAAATTCTTCGATGGTGTAAAAAAGTTACAGCAATATGCCTATCTACCGAAGGGGTCTTCCACCTGCTATTTATCTTCCATCTTTTGGTGGCTAATGAGAGGTTCTGATCCTTGCCCAAGCCACCAAAAGATACAACTTGTGAAATTTTATCAACCACGGAGTCTTTCAAAATGTTAGTGACTTTCATATTCCTCATTGTATGTGTTAAATCCTTCATACTATTGAAATGAATTATTTTGTGTGAACTAAATGAAAATAAATTTATTTGGGAGATAACATACCGCTTCTTGCCTCCATCTTCTTCCTTCAACCTGTAAACCCATTTATTTTGCAATGTCCTTTTTCCTACATGCAACTAAACCAAATCCCAAGTTTGGTTTCTTACCAATGAGTCCATCTCCTCATTCTTGCCTTGGTCCCACTTCTTTCTAGTTTCTACCTGCATTGCCTCTTCTAACATTCTGGTTCACTGGAATCGGTCATCAATAAATAATACAGTGAAGGAGATAATTGTTCAGGGGGTCTACTTAACCCTGTAGATTTTCATATAGTTGCAAGAGTTTTAGGCAGCTACTGTTGTTCTTGATTTTCTGGTGCCTTTGGAACTTATTTTCTTTGATTTTCATCAAGCATTGTGTACTCTATGTTTTCCTTTTCCACTTTATTTCCTTGCAATCGATATTTGTACATGACCTTTTCATTGAATACTACATCTCTACTCCTAATGATTTTTCATTTTTCATAATCCCACAAACGATAACCAAAATCATCAACCCTGTATCCAATAAAGGTACATTCACTACAACAAATCCTGGGATTAGTGTCCCACTTAGCGTCCCTTTTTAGTGTAATTTTTTTTACATTGAGTGGTCAAACTAGACGCTAAATGGGACGTGTCATGGACAAAACTTAAAGCATCTCAAAAAACATTTTTTTGCTTCCTAGATAGCATCCTTTATGACATCCAAAATAGCGTATATTTTTTTCTTCTAGAATAGCGTCCAAGTTTGCTTCCTAAACAACGTCGAGGTTTTCTTCCTAAATAGCGTACACCTTTTATTCCTAAACAACATCAAGGTTTGCTTCCTAAATAGAGACCTATTTTTCTTCCTAGTGAGTGTCTTCTTTTACTTCTTAAATAACATCCCCATTACCGCCATATTTGCATATTTAATAGAACCATGTTAGCATCCAATATTGCATCCATTTTTGCTACCAATTTTGCATCCCATTTTGCACCATGTTTTACTTCCAAATATGTGTCAATTTTCACTTTCAAATTTGCACCAATTTTTTCTTCATTTTTTGCATCGTGTTTTGCTACCAAAATGACACCAAATATTTTTTCTATTGTTGCACCATATTTTAATTCCTACGTAGCGCCATTTTTTGCATCCAAAGTAATGTCTTATTTTGCTACCATATCAATGCCATGTTTGGTTTCATCATTAGCGCCACGTGTTACATCCTCTTTAATGCCTAGTTTCACATCTCTCATTAATTTAGTTGTTTTTAGTAATTTTATATATGAATTTTGGTCATTTTGTCACTTATCTCTCATTGTTTGGTCACTTATATCTAATTTTTTGGTTAATAATTTAGTTGTTTTAAACTGATATTATAATATCATTAGGGCATGGCCAACCTCCTGCTTGTAAGGCAGGTGCTCTTCCATTGAGCTAGCACCCTTTAAGAATTTGGTAACCTAACTTATAGAGTCCTCTATAATGGTAAAAAGGATCAGTACACAACTTTGAGTATCTAATGGTCAACAAAGGATGATAGATTGTATAAGTTCACAATATATGATTAAGCAGGTTACGAAATCCATAAACCTTTTTTTAGGAATTTTGAACAAAACTCAAGAAATTGGCTTAATGGGATTGCAAAAATCACTATTCCCTAGTAACCATAAGTGTACCACTATATGAGACCTATCAACAATAATTATCTTAGTGTGGATGCCAAGGATATAGTAGATAATCATGATCATCCCAGAGCCATGTATAAGTGGAGCAATAAGGAGAATCAAAAGAGGATGATCAACCCAATAGTTGGTGATTCACATGGATCCTATCCACCATGGGATAAGCAAGGTTTCTTCTTCCATCAATCTAATGAGTATCAACAAGGAAAAATGGTTAGGATATATTGTGATGTCAATTCATAATGTTTATTCGCTTCCTAGGGTGATGTTGCAGTGCTTGCACTGGGATATCTACATGATCCCCAACAACATTGGATATAAGCATATTCATGGGTCCATAAAGTATAGGATGAGGTTGTCTTTTAATACTTTTCTTTGGAAAACCATGCATGATTTGAAACATTGGGAGAAAGAATAGAATTGGATATACTTAAAAAACTACAATCATGACAAGGCATAGGACTCTACTCTATAGTCATTGTGCAGTTGTTGGAAATGGGCATAATTTCCTAAGGACTATGAACAACAACCATTTAAATATGAATGAAAAACCTTCCATGTCAGAGGAATACTTGCTAGCAGGGAGATTATTGTTTCTAACATAAAGAAACAAGGAACATAGAAATGGAAGTTCTACGGGGATACACATGAGTGCGTACAAACCTGTCCCTTTCAAGAATATTCCTTTCACTAAGGAAATGAGACCTTGGGGGAGAGCTGTCTTGAGATGGTGTACGATAATGTCAAGCATAAGAGTAAAGTTGGTTGAATCCACAGCCTCTTCTCATATGTTTAGGTGTGCCTTATTGGGCAGTACTTCTTGCAGCAGTGTTTGATTAGGATGGGGAAGTGTACTCTTATCAACAATAGGACTACGAATTGATCCTCTTAACAAAATTCTACTTGGAGGCTTGCTTCGACTTTTCAAAGTACTTTGAGTTAGGTTTTGCTGTGAATTCCTACTCAAGCTCCTTCATGGACTCATCCTTAAAAGCTTGCGAGCAATCACACTTGGGATCCTACTTAAGTCCCTATGACTTGGGCTCCTGCTTACAACCCTGTGAGCAATCACACTTGGGCTCCTACTCAAACTCATTCGAGGACTTCTACTCCATACCCTTTTGGGACTTCTACTCAGGCTCCTGCTTGAGATTCTCCTAGGACTCACTCTGGCTCCTGTTTAAGCTCCTTCTAGGGATTCTTCTCAAAATTATTCTAGGGATTCTACTCAAACTCTTATGAGGGCTCCTGCTTGGAATCCTTAGAGAAAATTCCATTTATTAAATTAACAAGACAAAAAAGTCCATAGCATACAATTATACAACACCAAACTTTATGACATAATATATACTAAAGAATGCCAACATAAATATCAGAAACAAAATTATAGAACTTAATAATACTTCCTTGACATTCGAAGATCATTTCAATAAAAGGGGAAAGAAAGACTGACCTAGAACTTCTAGGGGCATCACTCTGAGGAGATAGAGAATATGGACTCCTGTGTGCCTTAACTTCAACCACATCCATCTCTTTGGTTTTTTTCTCATTCACTTTCACTAATTCACCTTGTTCCACAATATCTTTAACCACAATTATTTTCTCTTTCTCGATGTCTTACATGTCTAAAGTTTCTTTCTGTGGTAATGCAATTAGTTTTGCTGTGGAAAACTTACCCTCCAAATATTTTCTCTTAAGGTATTTCTTCACCAATTAGCCCTGATTGTTGAGAGTCGAGAGATATAGGAGAGTCGATAGATACAGGAAATTTGGGCCAAGCCCTCATCTTGTGCTTGGTCAACTTGGGAAAAACCCCATCGATGATAATCTGATAAGCAAACTATAGCAATAGCATGCAGTCAAGGACTATCCTTGGAAGTAGGTGGACTGTATTGCTGCCCCAAATCCTTGTGTAAGAGAAATATTCTCCTGCATACCAATTGCCATAGAGTGAAATTAGTTCCCTAGCACCTTTAGAGAACATAGGAGCATCAACTTTGAAATATTAAAAATACATTGACCCAATAAATAGGTCACACAGCTCATAAACCCGAGGGATGAAGTTGTCTTCCCACATATTGGATCAATATATATGTATGGGCGACTATTTATCGTCCCAATACCAATTCAAAGCCAGGAAAGAAGAATACATGCAGAAAGCATCCATCACAAAACCTGGTGTATAGAAAGGTGGCTTTCATTTGGACGGGGTTTTCTGATATTTCTCAAATTCATCTCAGATATTGCAAGACAAAATTTGCGCCCAATTGAAAGAATCACCTGTAAGCAAGATATGGTGTGACATAGGAACCCACTGTGCCCTGAATGGGGAGCCATTTGGTAACCCAAATAACTTGCAAAACATGGCTTCTAGTAAGGAGAAAGGTTCTCTGAACAAGGAAATTGGATATACCGAAAGTGAAGTAGGGATAACTAATGTTGGGTCTTCCAGCCAGGATTTGACTACTTCTTTGTAATTGAAATTCGATAGGGTTTCATTGAAACATTTCGATGAGAGAAGCTGTTTGGGAGGTACCAAAGCATAAGCCCTAGCAAATACCTTAGGATGGAATGAATCAATCAGGGTATTATCCACATCATGAAATGTGCACGCCTTACGGTCAAAATGGTCCAATTCCCACTTGATAGGGTATCTATAAGGCATGAATGGAGGTCTGGCGGTAATGTAATGGAGCAGAGAATTACAAATTTGGAGATAAGTGAGTTGGTCTTGAACAACATAGGAAAAATCATCATTGGCAAGGACAAAATAAATTTTGCACCATTCTAGATATAGGGTATTAGACACGTGCCCACTAGTGTCAATGAAAAAACTGACATTGGGATCTTTGTTCTTCTGCTCTTGAAGAGCCGTTTTTGATCTGGTGTTCCTAGTCATGGAAGATTCCTTCTCTGATTGGATTTTGACTATTAGGTGGTGAAAACTTACTGGTTATAAGATCACAAGTTCGTGCACTGGGACACAGAGGAAATGCATAGTAAAAACCTTGGGAACAGTGAAAAATAACTAGAAAAATGATAAAAAACATCTGTAATTTTGAACTTTAAAAACCGACAACGAAAACCAAACAGGCAAAAGAATAAGGGTCACAAGTTTCATATGCATGGATTACTGAGATCAAGGCGACAGAAAAGGACATAGGATTTGACAAGCTTCAATTTTGATGGTTTCTGATTTTTGATTTCCGAAAATCAAGAATTGCAAATCAGGAAACGATCATTCAGTAAAAAATCATGCGGGATCTTTGGTTTTTGATACGGGAAATTAAAAATTGGAAGTTAGAAAGATGAAAAATATCATAAATAAAAAACGATGTTTCCGATATTTGGGATCCGAAATATTAAAAATCGAATATTGAGAACACAGCAAATCATTTCAACAAAATCTAAATTTTTGGTTTCCAACACCCAAAAAGTAGGAAATCAGAAATCGAGAAATGTATTGTTCCTTATTTGAAAATATAATATTTCCGATATCTGAAATGTCAGAAATTAGAAGTAGGAAATACACAAAATAACTTCAACAAAACTGGAATTTACGGTTTCCGATACTCAGAAATCGCAAATAAAAAATAGGAAATTTGAAATCAGAACATGGAGTGTTCCTTATTAGAAAACATAAAAATGTCGGAACTTAGAAATGTCGGAACTTAGAAATCAACAAATTGACTTCAACATACCTCCAAAAATAGGGATTTCTGCTTCCAAATCGGAAAGCGGGGAATCAAAAACTTTATAACAAATTTGAAAATAAATAACAAAGCCCCAAAATCCAAAAAACGCAAAAAAAACAAGGTTTACTAAAGAAATTTATTCAATCCACACAAAATAAAAAAGAACTTACAACTTGATAGTCTCCTCAATGAAGAATGGCTATTAAAACTAGTTAGAGGGGGGCCCTATTTTGATGATTCAAAATGGGGATCAGTTGCACACAACATTAGTGAGCATACTAACTTGGGATTCCCCATACTTTCCCTTGTATTCTTTATCAAAATGATGACATCTGACCCCAAGTTGAGAATAATAAAATCCAAATCATAATCACCCATTTGTTCATTCATGCATAGTTCTCGACTAGTCTTTTGTCTTTTATAAATACGATTGAAATTTTTTTCTTGTCGAGGACCTCTCATAGGTTCTTCAATTACAGTTGATATATCTTCCATAGAATGTTCATTTTTAACAAGTGATATACAACTTTTCAAAAAAATATTCAGGATGCTTACATGTTCTCTTGACTTCTTTGGAATTGACCGATCAAAGCTTGGTGGCATATCGATGACTGGACCTTTATTGAATCCTGAAATAACCATAGATGTCGAGGCATGGCTCTTATCCATAAACTCATTTCATGCATCCAACAATACCCCTTTCTCTTTCTTAATTTCAATTGACAGTTTCTTTTGTGTTGCAAGTCGTATTCTCATATTTTTACATGGTTCTTCCTTATCATCTCCAATCGTAGTACGTCCCCTAGTTGGTGATAATTGATAGTTTATCTTGGGGTTCATTTTATATCTTATGAACACTTTGATTTGCATTTGGGGGTTGGTTATGATTCTCGGTGAACTTGGCTCGTCATTTAGCAATAAGCTTGGGACACTCCTCGATGGTATGATCCAGTTCTTTACAATATGAACACATCGATGTAGGACTTGTATAATATTTGGAATAGTGTCGCATTTTTCCACAATTATCGAATATGACCCGAAATATTCCTTGAAAAATCCTCCTCCTTATCCTTGATCTCTAAAATTACTGCCCCCATGGGTTGAGGGAACTGTGCATGTGACCTCTCCTCTTGCATTTGCTCGTCATTCTTCATCAAGTACGCATCCACTGTCTTTTCTTGCAGTAATATTTTTTGTAGATACAAACACTCTTTTGAATGATGTCCCTTGGTTTGATACACCCTACACCATGGAATACCTTATGAACTTAGTGTATTTTCATAACCAAAAACAAGATAGTCCTGAAAGGACGGGAACAAATCATTACGATAGCATTTCGTTTTACACCTCATGCACTAGAAATTCTCACGAATATTATTTCCCTTCTTGATATATTTGATCTGTAGTGAAATATTAGCCAATTGCAACTGAATTTTTGTTATTCTTACACCAGTTTCTCTGATTGGTAATGATTATAATTTCATGCAATTTCTAAATATTCTATATGGGACACTATCTTTTTATGCATCAGGGGGAAACAAATATGGGGTAATAATAACACTCTTTATGTTGAACATCAAACATTTGGAAACCTACCTTAACCATCATTGTTTTTAATCTCTAGTCAGAATCCTAGATAGATTCACCCAGTGACTTCTTAATATCCTTCAACCCTATAATACACTACAAATCAAATTTAGGCTTCTTGAATTCATCTACTAACTAAGTTTGAATCTAATCTAAATAATTTTGAGGTGTTCTTATAGGAACTATGGATAATTTCATATACCAATCTAGAGCTCGACCCCTAAAGGTCATTATCATATAATCCCTTTTTAATGCATAGTCCTGGACCTATCACACAGTCCAAGCAACTTCACAAAGAAACTAGTGTTTCTTAGGCTCTTTCAACCCATTTCCATTAAATATTGGCAACTTCATGGCATCCCCATCCATTTTATGCCTTTGGGGTACTGCTGATCCCAAATTATATGAACCACTAGTAGGAAATTTTTTACCACTATACGGACTATTTCTATTCCTATGATTCGACAAAAAACACTTTGATGCACTTTTAGGTCTTACTTTTGATACTAGATATGTATGTGTAGTTGTAGGTATGTTGTAGTCTTGCATCCGATATGGATCTAGAACCTCTTCCTCTTCTTCATGAATAATCCGATACTCCTCATCCTTGTCGAGTTGTGGCACAAATTCATAGTCCCCTCTTTTATTCACACTGAAACTCTCTCTCTCCTTGTTGCAGTCCTTCTCCTCTTATTTGATCTGAATCTTCTTCCACTCCTTAGGATGCCACCTTCTTCATTAGTCTCACTATCGTATTGGAACATTTCATCTCACTCTTCCCATCTTCTCCATACATTCTAGTATTATCCGTTTTCTCTATGCACAATGCTTTACTCGCCAAGATCCACTCACATAATGGCTTTTTCACATACCAGCATTTTGATCCATAGTTTTAAGGACTTTAGGTATCTGCCTCTTGGACCTTGGAAAATTTCTCTCTCAGTCTCACTATACAACTTAATAGTATCCATAACAATCTTAGTAATATACCCTTTTAGACTATTGTCGACCTAGAAATCAACAACAATGGAGATGGTATTATTAACACTCTCCAATCACCAAATCAGTTGAGGCATACAACCCCTAGGTTCACCTCCTTGGAAATCCGTCCTCTGCAGTGCTAATATTGCTAACCATTTGTACAATATAATAGGGAATTCAATGAAGAAAATCTGATGGATATCTGAGTAAAAATACCTTTCTAACCATTATTCTGTAGTTAGTCGTGACCCTTAATTTTCTTATTGTGAAAATTCCTTATCCATTTGTTTTATCCACTTTTGCATCTCAAGCTTCATGGGGTGCCAAAACATGACCCCTTAACAATGATCCCGATATTGGCAACAAAACCATTTGTTGAATTTAACTTCGACTATCCCAGGTTCAACTTCCAACAAAACCCAAGGGTATCATCCCGACATGGTTTAATCCCATCAGCAACACATGTGACGCAACTGAAGTCTCACCCGAGAAACCTATAGGAGTTGTAGGGATAAGGGTTCTACATTGGTAAATGGGATCTTCTCATGTTGATCATCGACATATAGGTCATCACACATAATTACCAACATAATGTTACAAACCATGCATAGACTCACACCATATCGATAAGATCTATTAGTCATTCTTAATTCAATTACTTAATTTAAAACTAGAATGTTAATATGATTCACAACAATACACAAAATAAAAGATTCACACAATTATCATGCACCATTCGACACAGAAATTTTAACGTGGAAATCTATACAGGAAAAAATATAATGCCCCATATTTTACCACATAGTAGTTAAAGTTGTAATCTTAATCAGCCTAACATTTTTATTTACTTATTATCTATTGGACTGTAATGCTCCATATTTTGACATTTGGTATTTAAACTCATATATTAATTAGGTTCATATATTATTTGCTTATTATTTATTTGAATCAATTACATTAATTAAGACTATTATAATATGAAGATACTGACTCCCTAGATATGTGGATAATATATGGAATTTATCATTTTGTTCTATTAATGTTGATGAATATGTTATGTCATTTGAGCATACAATTGAATGTGGAATATTGATATGTGAATGTTAGTTGAGGTGTACTTTGAGATAGATTAAGAACAATTTATGTTTGAAAGGTACTTACATGATTATTTAAATGTGATTTAGTGATATAGATTATCATCTTAGAAAAGAGTTGAAAATGTTTATACATGAGATCTATGTTAGTGGTGAATTAACCGTATGTTGATTGACTACGAGATAGACAAATTCCTAAAGTGCTAAGGGGCACAAAATGTCCTGTACATCAGGAGGATAATGATGTTATGTCAATTTTCATATTTTTTAATTTTGAATATTGATATATCTATGACTTGTGGGTGAGTGTGTGTTTTGACAAGAACCACGACTTGCCTAATGTGGTTCTTCAATGGCGAGACCCCTTAGAACAGTGATGGCCGATTAGATTTGATGTAGGGTGTTGACCCTAGTACTATTCAGGGAAGGTGGAGGCATTTTCCACTGTGTATCCTCGAAAACCAGATTCATGGGAGGGATGTGTTGAGAATGCTCCCCTATATGTGTGATGACAACTAGTGGTGATTTAGGGTGTTGAACCTAGTACTATTAGGGGGTGGAGGATTTTCCCACCATTTTCTAAGCACACTCTCCTATACGTGTGATCATGACTAGTGGGTTCCTGCTGGGGAATCTTGGTCAAATTGTAAAACTCGACACTTCCGCTTGCGTGTTCTATATGTGGTTAGTTTGGTGTAGCCAATGCCAAAGTATATTCCAGTAGAGGATGGGATGGTGAGGTCAAGATATTGAAGTAGTGTGATTAGGAGGTTTGAGTATTGATGGGATGGATGGGACCAATGATAGATTGGATGGTGTTCTTCATTGATAAAAACCATTATGATTATATGCTTGATGCTTCATTATGTTTATGTAATTCAGTTTTATTACTTTTGTATGAATGATTATGAATGAGAAATGATACATTGATTATGTTGGTCTTTTATATGTTGTTTGCAAGTGTATACTAATGACGCATTGAGGAATTAAAAGTGATTATTAGTGTATGCGCTTAACATGTGTGCGCTGACCACACATACATCAATTCGTTAGTACAATACTATGATTGGTTAATTGATGGATAAGTTAGCACGATTATATAAGTTTTAGTAACTTGGTTGGTGAATCATTGTACTATTACTTATGTATTGAGTGTAAAAATAAGTGTTGATATATATATATATA
>LPNX010326863.1:158021-272854 GCA_001517045.1 Pseudotsuga menziesii
TGGCATATATAATAATATAATATAGTATATGGAAATATCCTATTTGACTTATGTATGAGAGCATAATGTAATTAAATGCATATATAAGGTTGCATAAATTTTAGAAAAGAGTTGTCATAGTTGCATTTAAGATAGTAGCATGACAAATGAGACTTTCCAACCTTGTTTATTAATATTTTATTTATTTAAATCAAATTGTTATTTCTTTCAGAAAATAAACTTATTGAGTGTGAATATTATTATATTGGAATTTATTGAAGGATAAGGAAGAGTATGAGGAATTTTGGGTTATAAATAGGAGACTTGAGGTTGGTAGAAGGAGGTTCTTTTCTTAAAGATATTTTTGTGAGAGTTTTGGAAGGGATTGAGGAATTTGTGACATTTTGGGGATGAGAAGTTTAGTTGGAAGAGTTTGAGAACTCTTGAAAGAATTGATACTTAGCTTACTCATGCATCACTATTCTGTTCTCTGGGAGTCTCGATAATGGAGGGACAAGAGAGTAAGTGGTTGTATGTTGGGGCTAGGGAGTAGACTAGACCCTTAGTTCGTTGGGAGGTAAAACCATGGTCTCAATTTGGGATATGAAGATGGAAACTTGAGGAGAAGATGAAAGCTTGCTTTGGTTGGTCTTCCTCACCATTCTCATCGGTCATCAACATGTATTTTTCTTGTGATTATAATTACTTCTATGATTTTATAAAATTCTTATATGTTGTTATGGTTACATGATTCTTATATGTTACTAAGCCATATATTTAAGAAATCCATCATTTTAATTTATATTAACAATATCATGCATTTCTAGAATGAAAATAAAATAGATTAAAATTTATAATGAAAATAGAGGTATTACAAAAACCACAAAAGCTTTCATTAAATAACAAGAGTCGTGTCTTGAACGCTTTGGTCTGTGCACACAGTCTACAGACATTTCTCAATAATATCCATTACATTCACTCCATCCACACATCATATAGATCAACAATACTTCCTTGACTCTTATTCATCTCTTTCATAGAATGCATACAGTCTGATAACATTAGAAACTCCCTCCTCACATCAGCATCTATTGTTCTCCGTACAAAATTCGACCAAATAGAATAACAAAAAACTCAATCTTTTGAATTGATGGAAAGTAAATAGGACATAACCAAACTCACAAACTAAACCTCGAGAAATCTCAACCCTTTACATTTTTATAGACTCTATTGGATGCATTTACATCTCGTGCCCACTACCTAAAAGTGGACAATCGATCTAACTAACTTACCAAATTTTCCATCTGACTTTATCTACGAAATTCTTTTTCTGAGAAAATGACCAAAATTATTGGAGTTGACCATTTCAACCTGCACTCTGTTGCATCCTTGTTCACACTGCGACTAAGTTTTTTGTTAGAACCAAAACTTGTTTAACTTTTACCTAGTCAAACAACTTGTAAGGAATGAGTTGAAGTTGAGAACGAGTAACTACTCGTGCTTAATATATGTCATTGTTAAAAGAATTTGAACAAATAGTTTATGAAAATGAACATGGAAAATTGCCATATTTTATAAATCCAAAGGCTAAAAAATCACAAGGGGAAGTAGCAACAGTCCTAACTTATGGCGAATTGTTCAAAGTAGAGGACGACCATGAACAAGTTGAGACATAAGAGCTCTTAAAAAGAAACCCACAAGGGTAAATGATTTTCATGATAAATGTTATGTTTTTTAATGTAAAGGTACAATGAAAGACAACACTAGATGCTCCAGAACATGAAAGTGAATTTGAGGAAAAAAAGGACCTAAAGAAGGTTGAAGCCATGTAGAAGTTTCACATGATGAATAAAACAACAATCTAATGTTGCATATAAAGAAGACAACCATGTAAGTATTGTAACTGAAGAAGAGAACATCATTATTAATGTCCATGAAATGAATTTTAATGAAGCTCGTGAAAATTAATAAGGCATAAACAAATTTTTGTTGAAGCACATGAAGTTGAATAAATTTTTGTAGAAGATTTATAGCTCAAACAAATCTTGAAATTGGAAATGAAGTGACATATAATGAAAAACTCATTGAAATTGCATTTAAAGGAAAATAAATTGAGTTATTATTTATTAATGGATGTAGTGTCTCTTTTTCAAAAATTTTGGAGAAAAGTGCAATTCGGGCAAAATTTGAGCTTAACTAGTCATGACTCTAGAGGGTTCCAACTTTCACCAAATAGTCCTGAATTTGAAAGAAAATGGTATGGAAAGTATTAAAACATACAAAGGTGGTTTATGGATACTTTATATCCTACTTTATACCTATGAAACATTTTTTGGGGATGATGACAAAAAGACAAAAAATTACTAGGAATTTGTGATGAAATCCCCCCTAGGGTGTAGGCCAACTGGGCTTCCCAAATCATGTATGAAAATCCAAAATTTGTAAGAATAGTGTGGGGACTGATATAATACATCATGGAATATTGTTTCATAGGGTTATTAGTTCTTGAAACTGGTTATAGAGTTCAACATTCATTTGATAACTTTCGGTGAAATTACTTGTGGGGATATTGCATAACTAGCTCAATTTTGAACTATGAAAGGTAGAGTTAAGGGTTTAGATTAGGATGTGACATATAGATACCATAAAAAGAATACAAATAGATTCCCCAATAGTATTAAAAACCATATAAATCCCTTCATACAAGTATGGTATACAACTCATTAAGTATGGGAGTCAAATACATGAAAACTAATGAATTAGTAGCATGGAAATTTTGCAAGAGTTTCAAATATGGATTTCTTGGATTTCATCCCGTAGAGAATAGGGAAATGAAATTACTAAGTAACACATCATATATGGTTGTCACAACATCATCAAAATCAAAGAACATCCCTCATACAAATCCGATACAAGACTCCTTCAAGATTGAAACCAAAGTCATGGAAATAAGTGATTAAATGGCATGGGAATGCAAGATTTTCAGACATGAGTTTCTTGGAATTTGTTGGTTTCTTAGGGAATACCTGGGTTTTATACTATTATTTAACCAACAAAAAGACCCACAGTGTTGGCCCTTTCGGCAAAAACCTGTGAACAGGTTGCAGTCTCACTCGAAACAACTATGGGGTGCCGCAGAATCAGGTTTCTGCAGGAAAAAGAGGGATATTACTATACCTTTATCCTTAACAAATATTAATCATACAACACAGAGATTCGAAAGTTACTTAATTAGCTTCGCAGTTTAGATAAACAGATAGTTACTTGCTTAACCCTTAACTCGGAATTCATTGCGAAGTTAATACTTAACAATATATCTTACTTATTATTCACGTACTCATCAAATGCATAAAACAAAATAGCGCAAAACAAAAGGAACCACCAAAACACAAGATGTACATGGTTCACCCCCAGTGTAGGGGCTACGTCCACAAAACTGTGTTTTATTCAACCCTTTACAAACAATAGTTCTGATTTGCGCACTTAGCTGCAAGTCTTCTCAATAATCCCAAAAATTCATACTTAGCTACAGATATCTTTCTCCGATCTGCGCACTCAGATATAGATATCTTTCTCCGATCTGCGCACTCAGCTGCAGATCTCTTCCTTAAAAAACCCTCTGCGCACTCAGCTGCAGAGGTCGTCCACGCACACAGCTGGGACTTAACCTCAAACCCAAAACTAGGCCTTAGCTTCTTCGCATCAAATTATCATCATACAAGAACCTTCGAAAAAGATCTTTTCTCCTTTACATAAGTGCCTATTTATACAAGTGCACTATTACAATACCATGTGTTTAAACCATGGGATTAAAAACCATGAGTTCAAATCATGGGTTAATTACAAAAAGAGGAGCTTCGACCCAACTTCGACACCCCTAAGACTATTTTGACCCGCAACTCTGCTTACAAGCTTCGCACCAAAACCGCAAAGTTGCCAAAATTAAGGACCTTCAAGGTCCACGCACCAATAGGCCCCTAAGACTCACCAGTGTCTCGTCCCGGGGCACTCTGCTGCTTTTCTGGTGGGATAATCTTGTTGGCAAAGATAGTGAACTGCTTGTTGAGGCTACGCATGATATCTTCGGTTGCTTGCTCCTTCTCCACGATCTCCTATAATGTTGTTGACGATTCTTCGCTGGCCTTTTCCTGTGCGAATGCATCATGCTCCTTCAAAACTTTGAGCTGGTTGTCTGCAGCAGTGCTTAGTTCCAGAGCCTCGTTGATGAGAGGCTACATAGAGTTCACCAACAGTGTCTCTTTCCTTCTGCACGCCTCGATTTCTTGCTGGAGCTCATTGTTCTGCTTCACCTTAAGCATCTTCTGCATGGGCAGAAATGTCTTGATCTCTGCTTTTACTACATCCATCTTTGTCTGTCGCTGCTTGATAGTTTCTTGCAACATTTCCACTTCAGGGTTGTCTTATAAGTTTTCCCAAGCCTCGACACTTTCATCTAGCATCTTTGATGCACTGCTCACAAGATCTGAGATCTTTGTTGCTGAGGCTTGAATATCCCTGCGACGCTGTTCCCTAACCTCTGGTGGACTCTCCGGAATAATGCAAAGTTGAAGCTCTGCAATCTAAGCCTCATGCTCTGCTTTCATCTTTTCTATCAGGCTACGAGACTGTTGTGCATAGTATTTCAACTTGGCGAGTCTCTGCTCTAGTTCTTCTTCGGCCTGCATGTCAAAGTCAGGGAGAATTCGACAGGCCTCTTCCAATTCTTGCGCCAGTGTAGCCTACTTTCTTTCTACTTCCCTCTTCTTCTGCTCAGCTTCTTTCAACTGCGCTACGAGGCTCTCACTCTGCTTCATGGAATTTTCCAACTGCCTGTGTGAGTAGCTGTCTCGCTCTCAGATCTCGTTCATAATTTCCAATTGACACAGGTGCAACTACGGCATAGACAACTTGGCGTAGCCTATCTCAATAGTCATACTCATCTATAATCGAGATGCTACGTCAGTTATTATGAGGGTCGCACTTGGGACCTGTCCTCTATTGTGTTTGGATGGCCATTGCCGAGTATCTGGCTGTGCGTTTGCTGGGGTACTGCTTGCCGCAACGTCAGTCACTGATCTTTCTGCTAACGCCTTGAGTTCTATAATTCGTTGTGCTATGCCCGAGAGTGCATCAAGATGTTTAGCTGCGAATTCTGACCACTTATTGGTTAATGCTTTTGTGGACCTTGTCAACCCCTGATTAAGCTCTTCCATCATCAACATGGGCTCTTTGACGATGTTCTTGCCCTTTGACGCCTTCATTTTCTTTCTAGAACTGAGGTTTAGTCACTTCCTCTGCCTTTGGAGACTTGCGCTTATCTGGGCGATTGGGGTCAGAGATTGTCTTGACTGATTCTTCTTCTTCTTCATCACCTCCATCATCTCCACCTTGGTCATCTCTGCTCTGCTCCGACTCATATTGTTCGTCACTTTCTTCGAGTGGGTTATTCTGCTACGTCTGGCTAGGACCTGCGCCCACATCTGTCACTAGGGGAACTGGTATGCTGGGCCTTGTACCTGTGTCCTTCATCCACTCAGCCGGCCATTGCTAGACTACTGCAACGATGTCTTCCTCATTCACCACATATGGAAACTTTGACCATTTGTTCTTGCTATCTGCACAGGCCTGGATGAAGACATGATGCATGTCAGCCCTGAAATTGGCCACTCTTTCATACTGAGAAAATAGCTCATTACTGAGCCACAGTGTCTTCAGGATCTCATAGGAAATATTCATTACGTAGAAGGTGAACACATAGTTCATCATCTGCTAGAAGGTTTTATCCTGTGACACCCACAGAGATGCGTATCTTGCTGTGCCAGGCATGTGAGGAGGCACATCAACAAACTGTGCCTCGGTAGGTTCTTTCCATCTTACCAGTGTAATAAGCACTAATGACCATGAGTAGTGAAAGGGTCTAACTTTATCCTACGCGTCGCAGACATCTTCAAGGAACTCCTTGGCAATGTACACTGCCCAATTTTAACTGTAGCCTTCGGCACAGTTCACAGCAATACTGACAATTGGGGCAGATACTTCATTCGGTCTACACTTCCGCATTAGCTTGCATGCTAGTAGCTCTGCGGCGAAGCAAATCTTCTGGTGCTGGATTGTCGAGGTTTGATACCCTCTCTTTCCTTTCGTCAGCCCGAAGCATTCCTTCATGCTCTGTGCCAACTTCGTGTCTTCATGCTTTCCCACGAACTCAATTCTAGGATCAGGCCCTTCCTTCGACAAGCCTGTGATCCGGTAAATGAGGTCTGCATCAATGATGATTTTCTAGTTTCCTATCCATAGGTTCCCATCATGCACCAACGCCAATAATTGCTTGACCACTATTGTAACCGACGTGCTGCGACTGAAGTGGGGAACCTTCAGCATCTTCAACAAGCCGGCTTGCTCTAAGCCAGCGGCCCACTGTTTTACTTCTAGTAGCATCATACCGGTCTCTGGATAATGGAAAGAGTGCAGGTATTTCCCTGGTGTGAACTGCGAAAATTTCCCATGATCATTTGTATCGTGGTCTGCGTACTTCAGCCGGTGTATTTTTCTTGTCATTGTTCCAACCAAGTTCACACCCTATGGCAGCGAAGGGGTGTGTAATGTGAACTTGGATGTCCACCAAGGTGGATGAACTCCTGGTCACATACATGGAAGATATGGTGGACGCTTTGGTGCAACGTTCTCATCCTCACCAAGGTCTTTGAATTCTCTAGGAGGATTCATCACGGGATCCTCTGGTGTCTTTCCTGATGGTTGGTTCCTTTCTTCATTCCGTTTAGAATGAACTTCTACCCTAAACTTCTTCCTGGTTGATCGTGTCTGCATTGCTTGACTCAGCGCTATGGGAGTCTCTTCGCAAGGTGCAGAGGTAGGTGGATTGCTCATAAGGTTCTACAGACCCCTCTCTCTGAATTCGCTCAACAATTCCTAGACTTTGCGATCAGATGACATGGACTGAATTGTAAAACTCAAGAAAATGCATAGTGTGACATTCGCAGGTCTGAGTGTCTTCTTATAGAATCCAACGACCCAATCTTCCATAACTGTGCATTGAAGACACCAAATATAATAGAGCATCTGTAGATCTTGTCCAAACGGCACTAGATTCCTTAAAATCTCATCATTACAGGCAGTTAATGCAGTTAACGTACCAGCGCCGCCAAATCTGATTTTTTCCAACGGTCGCATTTTGAGCTTCAATTCACTATTCCTCTTCGGTACAGCCAGTAACTTTGGGTGCACCACAAATAAGGACCTTTGACACAGTACATACCTTTGACACATCATGGCACCAGTTTCGACAGAGCTTCGAGCTTCGACCCTCGACAGTATTTCTTCGCAGTGTCCTTCTGACTCAGGAATATTAATGTTGCATGGGTCATCGTCTTCATCAATGGCGAGGTTATAACATTCTACTGCATTAGCTTCTTGTTCCTTCCAATCAGGTTGGTACTCGAATATTTCTTTATCATCAAACACCTTAGTATGGATCAACCTAATAGCTGCATCCAAAACAAGGCAATCCTCATTAATAGAAAATGTAAGGACAAAACCATCAACAAGGATATCCCAACTTACAGTACCATGGCGAAGCTCAACCTCCACATACAAGTTCTTTGCTACAGGTTCCAGAGTGTGTATAAACCTATGTACCCATTCTTCACAAGGTACATGCTTCCATACTTCATAACACTGTTTCAAATGTTCCTGAGGGCTAGTCTTACCATTAAATTTGTTTCGCATCTCCTGAGGTCGATCCATGAATCTCAAGCGAAGAAAATTTTGACAAGCTTTCCAACTATGGATATGCTTTTTATGACCATTCCACCATTTGGTAGTTGTAGCTCTGAATGCTGAATCTAGAGTCTCCATTTTCTGTGAATTTGGTACTTTCTCTGAGAATTGTGCAATAAAATCTTCTGGGTCTGTCAAGCCATCAAAAGTAGGTAAGATCTTTGTCTGTGATCCAACCCATCTAATAGACTTGGTAATTCTTGCACATCGGTGTCCATGTAGCTCATAAAGTCTATTCTGCCAATTCTCTAGGCCTTCATCTGAATCAGTCATGCAAGAACTGTCACACTGCCAATCCATTATGCCTTCAATAGTAGGGTTAACATAGTCTTTTCTTTGGCTATGATGTTGTAAATATGATCTAAAACATCCTAATATTCATGTCTGACTGGCTCTATATACCTTTCTCCTTGAGAAGGGTCCAATGGAACTATGACTCTCAATCCTTTACCTTCAAAAGTCATCTGTTTGTTCTTCAGGTTGATTACTGCATCATTTTCTATTGCCCATTCAATTCCTAGCAATGCTGGATAGGGGTTGCTATCATCGATTATTTCAATGACTTCAAAATCTGCTAAGGTACTGGCTCCACCAATGTCCATTGGTACACTAGGGAATCTTCCCAAGGGCACAATCTTCTGTTGGTTAGCTAATCTCAAATGTATAGGGGACCATTCAAGCGTAGGTCTTCCCATTTGTTCCCATGTCTAGCTAGTTAGGACATTCACTTATGATCCTAGGTCTAAAATAATATTAGTCATGTCATACTCTCCTATTTGAGCATGCAGTCTCATTTCTCTTCTAGTCCTTCTAACTCTATTAACATTTTTTCCTCTATCAGAGCTTCGCTGAGGTTCGCAAGACGTATTAACTTTCTGTAACTCATTCAAAGCATTCTGATTTCTTAATAACTTCATACAACTCTGTAAAAATGATGTTAGAGTACATACTTGAGCTGGCAAAGCTTCTTGAGACTGTAACTGCTGTTGATGTTGTTGCGTAGTTACTACTGATGTTCTTGAATCAGCAAAGTCCTTTTTGGCTTCCATAAATGTTCCTTTTTCTCTTCCAACATCGAAGACAGGGATTTTCTCTTGGGTCTTGTGGACCTAAGCCTCATCAGGCTGTTTCTCCTTATTCTACACTTGCGTCGTAGCTCCACTCCTTGTAACAACGTTAACGGCTGGGATAGGTCTTTTCTCGACAGCAATCATCTGAATATTCTGAGTAGGAGCATCGTTTCTTTCTTGTATCTTAGCTATCAACTGTGGAAATTACTCAATCACATGGTCGACTGCTCTGCAATATGGACATGTTGTAGTTGGGTTTTGACAGTCTCTAGATACATGGCCTGCCTAATTATAGTTGTAGCAAATTACCTGGCCTCGACCTCTTCTAGGCATACCACCACGACCTCGACCTCTGAAATTACCTCGACCTGGTGTACTACCACGGTAACCATATCCATCATTACCTTGTGCATTGGGTTGTACCCTATAAGCATCATAGGTTCGTTCTCTCATGGGATCAAAGCTGCGACACTCATCTTCATTGTGTCCAACTGGCTTATAGAACTTGCAGTAGGGATTCTTAGGAACTTGAAAATATCTCTGTAGAAGGTAGAAATCTTTAGGTCGATGCTGACCAGTTGTTCTACAAATATCACAATATAGGACAGTAGGGTTACACGAGTTTGGTGTACCAGTATTCAGATAATTTTTTACTGCAGGGCACTATTCTCTGTCATGACCTTCTGCCTTACATCTTGTACACCAAAACTCTTCATGAGTATCTTTCCATTTCTTCATGTCATGAAGATCCAAAGCCATTTCTACTAACTATGCTTGTATTTGGGCTATTCCAGAATTATCTCCGACAGGAGTTGTTTCAAGCTTCATAGCAATTTCCAATGCTTCTTGTTGATCAAAAACCTTCTGTTGCATGAGTGGAGTCCTGATATGCGGAAACAATGCTGCAATGAACCATTCTTTATGTTGCTCTGGTCCAATAGTGAAGATAACTTGATCCAGTAGAACCTTGAACCTCTGATCAAAGTCCCAAACTAATTCACCTCACTTCTGCTGAATTTCCTTTAGTTCAGTTATAGACTGTGACTCTGATTTAGGCTTCTTAAATTCTTTAATCATTTCTTTTTTAATATCGGCCAAGACATAGTTCTGAGTACTGGAAAACTTTATAAACCAGGTCAAAGCTCAGTCTCTAAAAGATGTGACTAGCTGTGCTGTTCTTGTATTCTAATCCATAATGTTCTTAGCAGTCCAGACAGCTTCGCATAAAAAACAAAAACTGCTCTGGATCCTCTGATCCTGTTCCTCTAAAGACTGGGAGCTTGATATCATCAATTACATGGGCCATAGCAGATCGAAGGGGAGGGGGAGGGGGGGGGGATCTTACTAAGGTAGACTGACCTGCGACAGGACTACTTGGGTTAGGGTTACTTTTCGATTGTGATGGGTTCTCAGGGATAACAGATCTTCACTGCGGAGTGATAGGAGGGTTTCTAACAAAAGGGGTTTCTTTAGATTCAGACTCTTCTGGGCTTAAAGGGGTATAATCGATATTCTGGCCTAGGGTAAAGGATCCAAAAGTTCTCTTGTATCTTTTACCGCTTCGAAGCAAACCACTTTGCTCGTCGAAGTCACTTTCACTTTCAAACATAGGTTAGTAGCCCTAAATCTAACAATTTGATTCAATAAGCAATATGCGTTTTTCAGCCAAGAGCATTTTAATATTTAGACTAAGTGAGTTCAAGTACTTACCCCTTGGTCCTTTGAAGAAATGTCTTTCTGCTTCGCTGAAAGAAGTATGTGTGTCGATAGCGAATTCCGTCACAAATGCTTCAAGGGTTCGCGTTGTCCAAAAGTCGACAGCTCTAGATACCGCGTTGTTCACTCTTTTCAATAGGTTAGTTCTTTCTGGGTTCCAGGTAGGAGACTGATCTTCTTGGAAGTTTGTCCTTATTTCTGTCAACCTGGATAACCACTGGTGCAATTCTATGTGGATACTACCAAAGAATATTTCGTAAATATCAGAAAAAACGTACCTTTGCAAGAAGTCATCTGAGCTACAATGAGGATCTTTATTTTCTTTTTAAGCAAATTTCAGATAGGTGTCCTCAACCCAGTCACTGATTTCTTTTACTAAGGGCCTCCAAAACATATCCCTCGAGGTATGATGTAGATCCCTCTTGAGTAGATACTAGTTCAACCGGTAACAAAACCAATTTGTTGGTTCCTCCAGGTACGATGTAAATCCCTCTTGAAGCAGATACTAGTTCAACCAGCAATGGAACCATTTTGTTGGTTGCTTAGGGCAGACCCGGGTTCTTATACTATTATTTAACTAACAAAAAAACCCACAGTGTTGGGCCTTTCGGCAACAACCTACGAAGAGGTTGCAGTCTCACCCGAAAAATCTATGGTGTGCCGTAGAATCAGGTTTCTGCAGGAAAAAGAGGGATATTACTGTACCTTTAGCCTTAACAAATATTAATCATACAAGACAGAGCTTCGACAGTTACTTAATTAGCTTCGCAATTTAGATAAACAGACAGTTACTTGCTTAAACCTTAACTGGAAATTCACAACAAAGTTAACACTTAACAATATATCTTACTTATTATTCACCTACTTATCAAATGCATAAAAAAAACAGCACAAAACAAAAAGGAACCACCACAACACAAGATGTACGTGGTTCACCCCCAGTGTAGGGGCTACGTCCATAGAACTGCTTTTTATTCAACTCTTTACAAACAACAGTTATGATCTATGCACTCATCTGCATATCTCTGTGCACTCAGCTGCAGATATCTTTCTCTGATCTACGCACTCAGCTGCAGATCTCTTCCTTACAAAACCCTCTGCGCACTCAGCTGTAGAGGTCGTCCACGCACACAGATGGGACTTAACCTCAAACCCAAAACGAGGCCTTAGCTTCTTCGCATCAAATTATCATCATACAAGAACCTTCAAAAAAGCTCTTTTCTCCTTTACATAAGTGCCTATTTATACAAGTGCACTATTACAATACCATGTATTTAAACCATGGGCTTAAAAACCATGAGTTCAATCTATGGGTTAATTATAAAAATAGGGGCTTCGACCCAACCCCAACACCCCTAAGACTATTTTGACCCACAACTCCTCTTACAAGCTTTGCACGAAAACCACAGAGTTGCCAAAATTAAGGACCTTCAAGGTCCGCGCCCCAACAGAATTCGACCCACAAAGGATATGGAAATTAAATTATAGAGTAATACATCATATATTACTATCACTAGATCCTCAAACTCATATAATATCTCTCATACAAATCTAGTATAAAACTACTTCAGGATTGAAGCCAAAATACTAGTGATACAAGGGCATGAGTATGCAAGCTTTTCATACATGTATTTTTTATATTTCAACTTACAGAGCATGTGGACATAATAGTACAGAGCCATAATTCATATATTTCTTCCCCGTCATCATAAAAATCATATAAATGTCCTCATACAAATATGATATAAAGCTACTTCGATATTGAATCCAAATCGATGAAAACTAGTTATTCAAGAGCATGGGGAATGTGAGGCTTTCATACATGTATTTTTGATATTTCGACTTATAGAGAATATGGAGACCATATTACAAAACCATAAATCATAAATCAAATATTTTACATCAACCATCCTCAGCAAGGCACAAGAATCACTCCAACAAGTGCACCATCAAATGTGAGTGTGGGGGAATGGAGAAGAAGGAATGAGAGAATTGGGAGATAGATGAGAATTTGACAGTATGGATCTTTAACCTGCAAATAAAACTTTTCATTAAGCTCCCATGAGAGGTCTGAGTGGCCTCTCCATCAACCAACTTGCAATGGAATCCAACTCCCCCGAAATTGGTTCACAAGTAGGGAGAGTGAAAACTAACCATGCAATGGACAAGCAAAAACTCTCCAAAATGGAAAAGGCCAATTAAAAAATGATCAAATGATATTCTCATTCCCCATGACATCCTTTTATTAACTTCATGAGGCCTCCTAAGTTTGAATTCCCCTCCATAAGATTCCTCGAACTCATCTTAGTTGTTTAGTAACTCTCACGAGACTTATCTTCCTCTTCATGCTCTAATTCTTTCCCCAATTCGAAAGGACGCCTCTAACTCCCAAGTTCAACCTCCTGGTGACTATTTTTATCCCTAACATTTTATATTTGTCATATGTCAGCAATTGGGTCTGAATTTTTCATAGTTGTGATATAATCTTCCATCATTTGTTGTCATAGAGTGCATAGAGTCTCCTTCCAAGTGGCACAACTTGTCTTCTAGTCTCTTCCTCTTCCATGGGAGTTACCCTCCTTTACCAATTCGAATTCCTTGGCTCATTATATGATATTTGACACCACATAACCATCCAATAATGTTACATTAACTATGTGTTTGAATTTGGATGAATATCATGCCAAGTGTGCCATGAATCTAGTCAGCCAAAGGCTCCACAAGCTCCCAATTTGAATATGGTAAATTAAAGTTCTTTTGAGTCCCATAGCCTCTTATTACGAAATTTATGTCTCCATTTAAACCTAGAGAACTAGTAGGTTATTGAAACATTATTTGCAAATAGTCTTATTTGAAAATTATTTAATTGGAGACATGACAATGGAGATGACTACTAGCTCATGGTTATTATAATAAAGATAAACTTACTCTCATTACAAACTTACAAAATTAGACACCATCATGAAGGTAAATGGAATGCTTATGAAGTAGAATCTTGAAGAAACAAGGTACTATTATTGGTTGATATTAGTATTGTGACAAAAATACATTGAAGAGACTGATTTCATATCGAAGAATACAAAGCCAAAGTATAATAGATGGGATTTTGATATACCCGTATTGCGGCAATTGAGATTGATTGAAATTGTGTGCCACCTTGAAAATAAACACTTTCGATTGCAACTGATACTGATTGAAATTGCGTGCCACTAAGAAAATAAACACTTTGAAGCCAAATAAATAAATAAATAATAGATAGTGCAGTACAGATCAAATAGGAACTGGATGACGCAAATTTCTTTCATTTATAAATTTTTATTTAATTTCATTATCTAATGGATAGTGAATAATTTGGGTAGTTAAGAGAGTACGATAATTAATTCTACATAACAAATACATTTATGTGAGATAAAATTCTATATATTCTTGTTTGTCTGACTGCACAATCAAAATAAGCTTGGCCAAATTACATAAAAGAAACATTACGTTTTCTCTTTGAATTCAATAAAAAGAAAGACTCTTGTTAACAATGAAACATAGTCTTCAAAATAAAAAGAATCTACATAGAAATTTTATTAGTCTACGCTTCTATGTGATGTAATAGTGATGTACAACGCAACAGGTAAAATGAGCACTGATGATGCTATCAATACCCCACGCTTTGAAACCGTTGAACTACACGAAGCATCGAGAAACTGAATTTTATCTCTTTCCTGTTGGTGACGAATAAACATGTTTGATGTACTGATAACACCATCGACTCCATTTCTTTCCTTCCCAATAACATGATGACCTAAGTTCTGTTTTGGTTTTGCGTCATCTTCTTTCTCTTCCTGTGCCGAAGGATGTCTTCATTTTGGTGCTTTTCCCGAATTCTGTCCTCCGCATTCCTGTAGCAGTGCCTCGTTGTCTTGCTTTGATTTCGATTGTATAGATTTAGATACTGCTGCTTGTGCATGACATGATATTGGTGGCTCCCCAACCGAATCCACGGCCTACTTAGGCGCTTTTGCGTTATTATTTTCTGGCAATTCGTTTGATTCTTCGGCAGCTAGAACGGGTTTTTTTTCATTATCATCTAGTCAACTCGGCTCTGGATGCCTTGGGCTTCGCTCGTCCTGTACAGGTTGTGTTGGTATAGGTTGCTCCTTTATTGAATCAGCTTGTGGTCCTGTGGGACTCAACCTCTCGACCTTCGACTATAGCAATTGATCTGTCTTCTAACTTCCAGGAACCGTGTCTTGATTCTGTTGGTGAGAAATGTGAAGCAAAGGCAGGGAGAGACACAACTTTTCATCACTAAAATTAGCTATGATGCCGTAGAAATTCAAATCCGTGGGGACGCTAATAACTTTTCTGAACTTATACCCCCCTTTCTGCATTTTCTATGATCTCCCTCCCTCCATTTCCTTTGCACCACATTCTCCACTGATGATAAGACTCCCCCTGTTATTAACTTGCACTTTCATATCTTCTCTTCTAAAACTTGCACAGTTAAATCATGGAATAAATTATCCCAACAAGTATTGTAGAAATAAATAGAAGCATTTTGAATTCATAAATATATTTGGAAATGTATAACTATATATTCATGGAATCACCTGGGAGATCGATCTCTACAATGCGAGCTAGAGGGGTATCCTCTGTTAAAACAATGATTAAGATTTGTAATGTTAATTAGATAGTGTCAGTGGTAGAAAGTTCCAGAAGGAGCAAGAGTTAGAGAAGCAGCAAATCCATGTGATGGTTGGTAGGTAGAATAGTGCATTGCAGTGTACTGTGGATAGTTGGAACTGTCAAAACCCTAAATTTTCACAAAAAATTAAAATTTTGAGATAACATAAAATGTTTACAGTTGCAGTTAGATAGATAACTGCTAGCAGATAATAGAAGAGATGAAATAGATAATTAAAAGTAACCATTAACTTTAACACATAAAAACTAATGTTGTTTTAATTTTGATATGATGTGAATAATTTGCATTCAAATATTTAACTGTACTAATGGTTTGAATTTCAAGTAGGTGAGGAGTTACTTTCTAGTTGGGTCTTACTTAGCGATTGCTAATGTATCTGGATTTCTGGATCTTTACAGGTAAATTTTTGAACCAGTAAAATTTTATTAAGGCGTTAAACCATATATACTTATTTTAACATAAAAGTACTGCTAGAGTAAAAGTTTTGCTTAGAAGACTCAAGGTCCCACAACTTAAAGTAATGTTTCTTTTACTTGATTACAAATATGATAATACTTAATCTTCTTGTTGTAAGGGTTATTAACATTGCCCTATTTTTTGTCTTTTAACAGATAGATCACTATGATAGATAAAACCTCCTTCTAACTTTACTCCAAGCTATTTCCAGTTCTTATTAGAGCTCAAGATTTCGTATCGTAACTCTTTCTCTGACATAAGAGTCTATTTCTATTATTATTTTAATAATTAAAATGCTCCTTATCATTATAGAAACAAACCTAAAGCCTTTCAGAACATAAGCTTACTATGTGCCTTTCAGCTCTATTTTTGATTAGGCTTCAGTAGCAAATTTATCATCTTAACATTACTTATATGTATTAAGGATCCTCTACATAAATATCGTCATGTTGTGACTTGAATTTCCTGTTTTATTCATGTTCAATATAATGCGACAACTTTACATTACCCTACTATTTACTTATAAGTAAAGGTGATGCATTTAATTCCTAGATAGTTTACTATCCTAAACTCCCAATTCTAACCTAACCTTGGTTTGATTCAGCTTAGAGTTTGGTAAAATTATGAAGACCCAAGATCATGTACTTATAAGATATCTATCCTACATCCAGTACTGTACGTCACTTAAAAGAGTAGGATCTATTCTAGTGTCAAAATGTTAATTATATCAATATACACTTTATTGATTTAAATCTAGTTCTCCAAGCTTATACATTCATAGTTCATGATTATAAGAAAATGTCAATAAAGACATTAAAAAACTTGCTCAAAACTTCTGTTAATCTCTTGATCTTTTTCTTATAAGTTTGATTAAGAAAGGTCATATGATCTTTAAGAAACAAGGGCATCGATTCCAATAAACAAATTGGTTCTTTGCCAAGATAAATTCAAGGTTTAAACAATAGATTATACGATGGTATACTACTCGTTCATTATCAAGGTTGACTTCATGAGAAATAATACAATATTGACTTATTTAAAATTACACTATCATTACATGAATAATGTCTATGATTTAACAATTATTTGATTTGAATTGTTGCAGTGGAGACTATACAAATGAACCCACCGTGAAGTGGATAGAATTTGTGAGCACATGGAACTCTCCTCGCCATGCATTGCATGAAATAAAAGATTTACCTTGCAAACCTATTCTCATTTTTCAACGAGGGTTTCGGTCTCTGCATTGTTGAGTTCACTGCAGCTATGAGGGCTTGTAGGTGCTCTCCTACATCTCCACTGTCTGTGCACTTTTGAAGTGTTGTCATTTAGGGTGAGAGTCGTGGTGTTCGCAGCTCATGATTGAGTTGATTCCTTCCATCAAACATTGTTGTGCGTGAGGGTAGTGTTTACACAGTCGGTAGTTTTAGTGTTGAAGTCGTGATGTGGCCACTGTCATTGCTTTCTCTTGCTCCAGCTATTTATGTAGCTTGTAAATTTGAACCAGTTGCCTCCTTCTCAAGTGAATACGAGGGTTGCACTACTCGTGGTGATGGTCTGCCTTCTTCATGACCTCGGTTATCAACACTCCATGTAACAAATCGTTTTAAGAATTTGTAAGCTATAAAGAAATTACAGTCACAATTCTACACTCAGGTTTTTAATTATGATTTGGTTTTTCATTTTTCAGGTGATGGTTCGCCTTATCATTTGGAAGGAGCCACTTCACATTTGGACTGGCGTTCATTCTATGGGTAAGCCTCAGTTACAAAGTGGCTCTCCCTGCTTGTATAGACTTAAGGGAAATGTTTTCAGTTGGAAGAAGTTACGGCCTTTGTTTTTCCCAGTCTTGGGTTGTTGGTATTCAGTTTATAAATTTTGTTTTTGTTTTAAATCCTTTCTTATAGCAGGGTGACTCTGGCTCAATGCGGTGACTTGTAAATGCCATTTTCTTTATTTAAAAATATTTTTACAGTGATATAGGGTTTGATAAAAAGAATGTTAGTTTTGATTATTAAAACCCATGCCATGATATGGGTACTCCGGCCCTGACTTGAGTTTTGTACACTGTTTAAATTTATAGCCTTTCGGCCTGTCAAGCAAAACATTGGGTTTTTAAAAGGTTTCCCTCGAGCTCGGACTCGTTTTGCACAATACTTTGTGACTTTGTATAAATAGGATTTTACTCGATTCGACTGTGAATAAATAAATTTACTGTTTTATATATTTTGTAATAAATTATTATTAATGTTTAAAACTGTCACTCAGTCATGGAGAGTTTATAAATTTTACTTGTTGCTTAGGTATACGAGCTATGGTTGTTCCTGAATGAAACCCTTGTTAATTAAATCTCTCAGTTTATTTTTAATAAGTTCGGTTACTTGTTAAATTTGTTTTTAATAATGTTACAGGTGTGTTGTGAAAGCTTTGAGTAATGTTTATAAATTTGTTCTTTTATCTGTCCTTAAAAGGACTGTAAACAGTCTCTCATAATTTAATTGTTTATTTATAAATAATCTGGGTAATTGGATTGTAGCTTATATGTTCTCATTTATAATAATAATTTTAGTTCAGGGTTTCAACCCTGTAGAATATCATCACAGGTATATTTTACTTAACAAATGTAAAACAGTTCTGTACTTAGATGGATATTTATTTATATATTAGTTATTATCATATTTCTATGGTTTTATTTACTTAAGCTAACAGGTTGAATTTACTCAGTGTTCTTCGAAAAGTAAAAACTTAGAATCTGTAAGTTCATTTAGTTTGTTCTTTGAATTTTAAATACTTTAATAACACACTACTTGCTTTATAGTATTTTTTAGACTTAGATTAGTTAACATTATTAGTAAATAACACTAGTACTTGTATTTTATTTCTTTATTGAACTGAAGGTACTAAAGTAGCTTGACTGTATTTTCTTCTACTGCATTTTCAAATAGTTATTAAATAAACATAAGGAATATAGTTATAACATAACATAGTTTAACCTCATGCATATTTTGACTTGAAATAAAGAATAATCTACTGTAGCAAAACACAACATTTTATCTACTAGGGTATTTTCGTAACATAATAATCCTTCTACCTGTACTATATTAGTACTATTTGTTTTCCAGTATATTTACATACATCAGTTTGTAAAACAACAACATAGATAACTAGGTTATTGTTCTTTTTGATAATGACCTACATACTGAAATAAATTACTTGCTATTATAAAATGCAGAACTACATCTATTCATTTTAGTCTCTTATCATTTTCTTCATCTACTTTAAATACATTATCTGTGATGGAGTACGGTTTTGTGCTTCCAGGTGTGGAAAAAAACATATTAGAATTATTTTTCATCTATTTCAGATTCATTCCTTCAATAATCTAAAAGATTACTAACTCTAACATTTTACAACTAAATATTTAACATTCATTTAATAGTCAGATTCACTTTTAACTATCTAACATAGTAAAACAAAAGAATGAAGAACCTAATTAGGATGGACAACGACAACGTTAGGAGTCCGTTCCTCCCTACCAAACTCTTGGAGAGCTCTCAAACAATGCTTCCTCAGGACCCCCGAGCCTGTTCCTGGTATTCTTGGCTGAGAACTCGTGGAGCAAAGAAACAATAGACTAGTCCAGTGACTCAGTAAACACTTTGGACTCAGCAGTAAGATCCTCCAGCTGAAAAGATGCACTAGATCACTTAGCAGTTAACCCCTCAAACTCTTTCCACAATTCCCTTCTGTTGAATTTCTCTGAAGTACATTCACCTAAATGATCACTTCTCTAGAATGAACAGCCTCAGCTCTCTTCAATGGGTATTTTTATAAAGATTGCCTAGGTCTTTTGGGTCAGTTGTCATTAATTGAGCCACCTACTCTGATTCCACTTTCTTGGGGAATTATGAGCCCAATTATAGGGAGGTTTCCACCTGCAACAGTTGGAAGTGGTTTGAGGATGCTGCCAAATGTCTGTTTTCTCTCTAGCTAGTCTCCTCCACCAATTTGACCAGTAAACACTATTTTAACAACTATCCTAAGCTATTGTCTCCACCTTTATTTATTTATAATTAAAATATTCAGAATTACATTAAATATCCTTGACTCTACTGAGTCATAAATTACAACTTACCATAAAATTTAACATATTGTACTCAAATAATATCAAATAATATAAAATTGGTTTTTTTCAAAATTGGGGCATGTGACATACACACCCCCTTAGATCATAACATCGTTCTCGATGTTATTTATTCTTCATCCTCAGAATTCTCTTGGAACAGAGTTGGATATGCATCTCGCATATTATTTCCATTTCCCAGGTGGCTTCCTCTGGACTAAAGTGTTTCCCTTGCACCTTCACCTGTCGAATGGCGCGGTTCTGAAGTGTGATCTCCCTCCGCCTAAGGATACAGTCCGGTTCCACCAGAAAATCTCATTTTGGTTCCACTTGTACATCATTCCAGTTAACAACATGAGTAACATAATGAACATATTTCTTTAATACAGAAATGTGAAAAACATTATGTACTCTTCAAATTTGGTGGTATTGCTAGTTGATAAGCTACTTGTCCAATCCTGGACAATATTTCAAATGGACGACAGTAACGAGGTGCTAGTTTTACACAACTCCCCAATCTCACAGAGCTCTTTTTAGGCCTCACATTGATGAACACATGTTCACCTACCTGAAACTCTTTTCGAGTTCTTTTAAGGTCTGCCTGACCTTTTTGTCAATCCTGTGCAACTTTCAGATTACCTTGTACCTACTTTACAATTTCTTCCATTTCCTTTAACAGTTCAAGACCTAATACCAACCTATCCACTGGATTACTCCAAGAGATAGGAGTATTACATTTCCTTCCATACAAAATTTTGGAAGGACTAAATCTGACTGATGCCTGATAATTATTATTATAAGCAAATTCTACCAGATGTAAATAATCCTTCCATTTACCTAGCTGGTCTTTCACATACATTCTTAATAAACCTTCCAATACTTGGTTTACTCTTTCAGTTTGTCCATCTATTTGAGGATGGAATGAAGTACTAAAATTTAATGTAATGTTTAATCCTTTAAACAGAGATTTCCAAAAGTTACCTATAAATTTAGGATCTCTATCTGAGATTATGACTTTCGGTATTCCATGTAGTTGGAAAATATGTTTTAGAAAGATATCAGCTATATTTGCAGCTTTATATGTAGTTTTAATAGGTATAAAGTGAGTTTCTTTACTTAACTTATCGACTACTTCCATGATGGAATCATTTAAATTCTGATTTCTAGGCAGTCCAGTAACAAAATCGAGATTAATTATCTCCCATTTCCAGCTAGGAATGGGTAATGGCTGAAGTAATCCTGCTGGGTGTTGATGTTCAGTTTTCACTTGCTAACATTCAAAGCACCTAGCAATCTATTCTGCTACTTCAATCTTCATATTTGGCCAAAAATATTATTTTCTTAACATAGTTATAGTCTTTTGATAGCCTGGATGACCTGAGTATGGTTTTTTATGAATTTCATCCAAAATTAATAGCTTAACTTTAGGTATGTTAGGTACATACATTCTGTCTTTATACAGTAAAAATTCTGTTGCATTCAAATTGTGCCATTTACTTAAGCTTTCTGTTAGATTTTCTTTCATTTTAGCCTGTAAATTTTGGTAAATTTCATCTTGTTCTATCCCTGCTTTAAGTTGTTCATCAAAATATGTCATATAAGTGCTGATAACTGTTGCAAAATTCAACCTTGCATTCCTACTTAATGCATCAGCAACTTTATTTTCTTTATCTTTAATGTATTGAATTTCAAAATCATACTCACTTAGAAAAGCTAGCCACCTAGCTTGTCTGGAATTTAGATTAGTTTGATCTAATAGATACTTTAATCCTTTGTTATCAGTCATTAAAATAATTTTCTGCCAATTAGGTGATGTCGCCACATCTTTAGAGCATGTACAACAACTGCTAATTCCAGATCATAAGTTGCATAATTGTTTTCATGAATTTTTAATTTTCTAGACTCATAGGCATTAACATGCTCTTCTTGAGTCAGAACACTGCCTAAGCCATCATTGCAGGTGTCAGTACACACTACAAATTCTTTATTTGGATCAGCTATTCTTAAAATAGGTGCGCTGGTTAATAAAGTTTTTAACTTTTTAAAGCTTTCCTCATATTTCTAGTTCCAATCAAACTTCTTTACTTTCTTCTGCAAAGAAGTTATCAGATTCACGATCCTCGAAAAACCTTCAATGAATCTCCAGTAGTAACCTATAATTCCCATGAAAGATCGAACATCCGTTACATCCTTAGGAATGGGCCAATCTTCGATCACCTTTATCTTTTCGGGATCTACTGAAATTCCTTCCTTGGTCACCACATGACCTAAGTACTAAATCTTATCCTTGAAGAAATCACATTTACTAAACTTTGCAAAGAGTTGATGATCTTGTAATTCTTGCAATTTTTTTTTTAAATGTTCTTTATGTTCTTCTTCAGTTTTTGAATAGATTAAAATGCTATTAATAAACACAACCACAAACTTATCTAGATACTTATGCATAATGTTGTTCATTAAACACATAAAGACAGTTGGGGCATTAGTAAGCCCGGGTGTCATGACAACAAACTCGTAATGGCCATATCTAGTTCTAAAAGTTGTTTTAAAGATGTCTTCATCTTTAATCCTAACTTGATGATATCCAGACCTTAAATCTATTTTCAGAACGCCGTGACTCCACGTAGTTGATCAAACAGATCATCTATACGGGGCAACGAGTATTGATTTTTAATGGTCATCTTATTCAACTGATGGTAATCTATGCAAAGTCGCATGGTTTCATCCTTTTTCTTAACGAAGATGATAGGTGCCCCCTAGGGAGACACACTAGGTCGAATATATTTTTTATCAATTAGTTTTTTAATTGAGACTTTAATTAATTAAGTTCAAGTATGTTCATTCGATAAGGGGCCTTTGAACTAGGTATTGCACCAGGTATCAACTCAATGGTAAAATCCAGTTCCGTTTTCGGAGGTAGTCCCAGAATTTCTTCTGGAAATACATCAGCATATTCTTTTAAGACTTGTATGTCTTCCAATTTTAATTTATCTGCCTTAATTAGATTCTCCTCATCAGTTATTGGTACTGCATAATCTTTACAACCCTTCTTAACATCTCTCTTAAGCTGTAGAGCATAAATTTGCCTTATGGTGGTTTTTCTAGGAATTCCTTTTACGCTTACTGGTTTTCCATCACTGTTTATACATGTAAAGGTTTTATAGTAACAGTTTAGAATTACCCTATGTTGTTCTAACCAATCCATACCGATGAGTAAATCATAAGAACCAAGAGGTAATACATTAAGCTTTACAACAGTTTCAAAATGATCCATAACCACTGCACATTCTTTTACAAAACAAGTTACCTTTCTTTTAGCACCAGTGGCTAACTGAACCAACCAAGAATTTTCAAATTTTTCAACATGTAACTTACATTTTTATACCATTTTAGGTGAAATATAAATGATACTAGCTCCTGGATCAATCAAATTAGTTATAGGGGTTTGATTTATCATACCTTCTATTTCCACCACGAAAGTTTGATATTCTGCTTATCAATTCTCCAAGGCTGCATTGATTCTAGGCATAGTCCTTGCTAATTCTCCAACAGTCATCTCCTCTTGTATGGTATGAATATTACTGACACTCTTTTTTCAATTAGGATAGACTGAAGCATAGTGTGGGCCATTACACTTGCAGCACTTTATAGGTTCTTTGCATTCAAATTTCTTGGTGTAATTAACATGGTTATTAGCAAATTCTTTACCCTTAGAATTATTCTGATTGCTTGGTGAATTATTCTTATTTCCTAGGAAATTTTTGTTAGGAAAATTTATGGCCTTATTGTTCTTAGAATTTTTGTTGGGCACAAATTCTTTCTTCTTTTGATCATACTGGTTATTATTCTTCTTGGCCTTCCATTTGGCCATGATTTCCTTCTTCGGATTATGTTCATAACAGAAGTTGGCTTTCCTCATAGCTTCTTCCAAATTCTTTGGATTGTCATATTCAATCATGTCCTTAATATGATAACGTAGACAACTGAGGAACCACTGTACCTTTGGTTTCTCATCTACAATGTATGGCACATACCTAAGCAGACTCAAAAACTTGTTGTTTAGATCTTTCATTGTCATTGATCCTAATTTAAGCTCATAAAATTATTTTTCTCTCTCTTCATAGTATTGCTCAGACATAAATTTCTTTTTAAAGTACCTCTTGAAGGTAGTCCAATTTACATTCTTCTCTTTTATTCCCTTAACTCACTTCAAGTCCTGCCACCAAATGTCAGCCTTTCCTGAGAGATTGTAGATAGCCATTCTAGCCTTTAATTGGTTAGAATAGTTATATATCTGGAAGTACTTCTTCATCCCAGATAACCAGGATTCCACTTGTTCCACCTTCTTAGTCTCTCCATTGAATGTTGGTGGTTTTATCTTTTTGAATTCCCCAAAAATTTCCTCATAAGGTTTGTATTTCCTCTTTTTAGTATAATGATTGTCATCACTACTATCACTAGTAGAATGCAATTTACGTTGTTCACCAAACACCTCTAAAGATGAACTGCTTTCACTTTTAGTATGTTTCATCTTTTAAAATTTATGTTGATGACTTGTATCTTCTGATTCAGTTCTTCTACCTCTACCCTCTGTTTGAAACCTTTCTATTAGGATCTGATTCAGCTCCTCCTGAGCCCACAGAATCCTTTCATTCTCTCGTTTTACAGATTCCATTTCAGATTTTAGGTCTTTTACGATTTGTAACAGTTCTGAGGAATTGGTGGTTAAATATTCTGGTATAGGATCTTTTGGTAAGTTTTCTGGTTTAGTAAATGGAGATTCCTCCTCTACATATTCCTCCAGCCTTTCCATACCTGTTTTTTAAACTTTCAAAAACAATTTCTCTCTTGAATAACATTTAAAAGAAAATGCATTAGCATAATAATTCAATTTACTGTTTCATAAAAGCTAGTTGGGATTCATCAAGGCCTAGTGTTTGAACCTTGTGCTCTGATACCACATGTCAAAACCCCAAATTTTCACAAAAAAATAAAATTTTGAGATAACATAAAATGTTTACAGTTGCAGTTAGATAACTGCTAGCAACTAATAGAAGAAATGAAACAGATAATTAAAAGTAACCATTAACTTTAACACATAAAAACTAATGTTGTTTTAATTTTGATATGATGTGAATAATCTGCATTCAAATATTTAGCTGTAGTGATGGTTTGAATGTCAAGTAGGTGAGGAGTTACTTTCTAGCTGGGGCTTACTTAGCGATTGCTAACGTATTTAGATTTCTAGATTTTTACAGGCTGAATAGGTAAATTTTTGAACCAGTGAAAGTTTATTAAGGCGTTAAACCAGATATACTTCTTTTAACATAAAAGTATTGCTAGAGTAAAAGTTTTGCTTAGAATACTCAAGGTCCCACAAGGTAAAGTAATGTTTCTTTTACTTGCTTACAAATATGATAATACTTAATCTTCTTGTCGTAAGGGTTATTAACATTGCCCTACTATTTGTCTTTTAACAGATAGATCACTATGATAGATAAAACCTCCTTCTAACTTTACTCCAAGCTATTTCCAGTTCTTATTAGAGCTCATGATTTCGTATTGTAACTCTTTCTCTGACATAAGAGTCTATTTATATTATTATTTTAATAATTAAAATGCTTCTTATCATTATAGAAACCGACCTAAATCCTTTCAGAACGTAAGCTTACTATGTACCTTTTAGCTCTATTTTTAATTAGGCTTCAGTAGCAAATTTATCAGCTTAACATTTCTTATATGGATTAAGGATCCTCTACATAAATATCGTCAAGTTGTGACCTGAATTTCCCGTTTTTTTCATGTTCAACATAATGCGACAACTTTACATTACCCTACTATTTACTTATAAGTAAAGGTGATGCAATTAAATCCTAGATAGTTTACTATCCTAAAATCTCAATTCTAACCTAACCCTAGTTCGATTCAGCTTAGAGCTTGGTAAAATTATGGAGACTCAAGATCATGTACTTATAAGATATCTATCCTACATCCAATACTGTACGTCACCTAAAAGAGTTGGAGCTATTCTAGTGTCAAAATGTTAATTATATCAATGTACACCTTACTGATTTAAATCTAGTTCTCCAAGATTATACATTCATAGTTCATGATTATAAGAAAATGTCTATAAAGACATTAACAAACTTGCTCAAAACTTCTGTTAATATCTTGATCTTTTTCTTATAAGTTTGATTAAGAAAGGTCATATGATCTTTAAGAAATAAGGGCATCGATTCCAATAAACAAATTGGTTCTTTACCAAGATAAATTCAAGGTTTAAACAATAGATTATACGATGGTATACTACTCGTTCATTATCAAGGTTGACTTCATGGGAAATAATACGATATTGACTTATTTAAAATTACACTATCATTACATAAATAATGTCTATGGTTTAACAATTATTTGATTTGAATTGTTGCAGTGGCGACTATACTTGAATGAACCCACCATGAAGTGGATAAAATTTGTGAGCACATGGAACTCTCCTCGCCATGCATTGCGTGACATAAAAGCTTTACCTTGCAACCCTATTCTCATTGTTCAACGAGGGTTTCAGTCTCTGCATTGTTGAGTTGATTGCAGTTATGAGGGCTTGCAGGTGCTCGCTTTCAGCTCCACTGTCTGTGCACTTTTGAAGTGTTGTCATTTAGGGTAAGAGTTGTGGTGTTCGCAACTCGTGATTGAGTTGATTCCGGCAACCAAACCTTGTTGTGCGTGAGGGTAGTGTTTACACAGTCGGTAGTTTTAGTGTTGAAGTCGTGATGTGGCCACTACCACTGCTTTCTCTTGCTCTAGTTATCGATGTAGCTTGTAAATTTGAACGAGCTGCCTCCTTCTCAAGTGAATACGAGGGTTGCACTACTCGTGGTGATGGTCTTCCTTCTTCGTGACCTCGGTTATCAACACTCCATGTAAAAAATCGTTTTAAGAAGTTGTAAGCTATAAAGAAATTACAGTCACAATTTTACACTGAGGTTTTTAATTATGATTTGGTTTTTCATTTTGCACCATTCACCTTCACGTTTTTGAGGTGATGGAACCACTTCATGTTTTGTAGAATAATTTGTGACTCTGTATAAATAGGGTTTTACCCTATTCGACTGTGAATAAATAAGTTGACTATTTTATATATTTTGTAATAAATTATTATTAATATTTAAGACTGTCACTCAGTCATGGATAGTTTATAAATTTTACTTGTTGCTGAGGTATACGAGTGAGGGTTGTTGCTGAATGAAACCCTTGTTAATTAAATCTCTTAGTTTATTTTGAATCAGTTTTGTTAATTGTTAAATTTGTTTTTAATAATTTTACATGTGTGTTGTGAAAGCTTTGAGTAATGTTTATAAATTTGTTCTTTTATCTCTCCTTAAAAGGATTGTAAACAGTCTCTCGTAATTTAATTGTTTATTTATAAATAATCGAGGTAATTGGACTGTAGCTTATATGTTTTCATTTATAATAATAATTTTAGTTAAGGGTTTCAACCCCATAGAATACCATCACAGGTATAATTTACTTAACAAATGTAAAACAGTTCTATACCTAGATGGATATTTATTTATATATTAGTTATTATCATATTTCTATGGTTTTATTTACTTAAGCTGATAGGTTGAATTTACTTAGTGTTCTTTGAAAAGTAAAAACTTAGATTCTGTAACTTTGTTTTGTTTGTTCTTTGAATTTTAAATACTTTAATAGCACACTACTTGCTTTATAGTATTTGTTAGACTTAGATTAGTTAATATTATTAGTAAATAACACTAGTACTTGTATTTTATTTCTTTATTGAACTGAAGGTACTAAAGTAGCTTGAATTTATTTTCTTCTACTGCATTTTCAAATAGTTATTAAATAAACATAAGGAATATAGTTATAACATAACACATTTTAACCTTATGCATATTTTAACTTGAAATAAAGAATAATCTACTGTAGGAAAAACACAACATTTTATCTACTATCTAACACAGTAAAACAAAGGAATGAAGAATGTGATTAGGATGGACAACAACAGCATTAGGAGGCCTCTCCTCCCTACCAAACTCCTGGAGAGCACTCAAAAAACGCTTCCTCAGGACCCCCGAGCCTGTTCCTGGTCTTCTTGGCTGAGAACTGGTGGAGCAAACAAACAATAGACTAGTCCAATGACTCAATAAACACTCTTCCCTCAGCAGTAAGATCCTTCAGCTAAAAAGCTGCACTAGATCACTTAGCAGTTAACCCCTCAAACTCTTTCCACAATTCCCTTCCATTGAATTTCTCTGAAGTACATTCACCTGAATGATCACTTCTCTAGAATGAGCAGCCTCAGCTCTCTTCAATGGGTATTTCTATAAAGATTTCCTAGGTCTTTTGTGTCAGTTGTCATTAATGAAGCCACCTACTCTAATTCCACTTTCTTGGGGAATCATGACCCCAATTGTAGGAAGGTTTCCACCTGCAACAGTTGGAAGTGGTTTGAGGATGCTGCTACATGTCTGTTTTCTCTCCACCTAGTCTCCTCCACTAATTTGACCAGTAAACACTCTTTTAACAGATCTCCTAAGCTGTTGTCTCCACCTTTATTTATTTATAATTAAAATATTCAGAATTACATTAAATATCCTTGACTCTGCTCAGTCATCAATTACAACTTAGCATAAAATTTAACATATTGTCCTCAAATAATATCAAATAATATAATTTTTTTTTTGCAAAATTGGGGCATGTGATAGGAACAGTGACCCTGAGAAAAGAAAAATCTGGATAAGAGGTTTCTAGATCCACCCTCTTCTTATGTAATTTTTGGCTATAAATAGAAATAAATATTTTCCATTTTAGCAAGGGTCTTCCAGTCTATAATTTCCATGTCTCTGTTTGTGTGTTCTTTCTTCTCTATTTTTTAATATGGTATCAGAGTGGGTCTAGGTGTGACTTCCACACGAGAATGCCCAGGATAATGAAGATCATGTTAAAGACTTCTTTGTGTATTGTACAAAATAACGTAGAGCAATGAGTTTTAATGTGCTCCGTTTATTTTTTGGAAGGCTATGTAGCAGTTCTCTACGCTTGAAGGCTGTGTAGTATATTTGTTAAGTGTGTAGCAGTTCTCTGTGTTGGAAGGCTGTGTTGTATATTCATTGTGCTGATATGTAATGTGTTCTAGTCTATTTGCAATCACTTTTTTGGTGTTCTGATTTGGCTATTTAAAGTGCAGCTTCCGTGGAAGTGAATGAGTCATTTGCTAACATCCTGTGGAAGAAATCGCTGCAGTTGGAGGAGCCACTTGCAGAGGAAGAGAATGCCATCTATTTGCGTTGAAGTCGTTGCCTTTTCCAGTAAGTCTCGAATGAGGAGAAGAGACTAGGAAAATAGAGCAGTGTGAACAAAGTGGCCTGAGGTTGGGCTGCACAGAAATTGATAAAAAAAGGAGTTGATATTAGCGGCCTCCTTCCTGTGTATTACTTTCCAAAATGGGCACATCCAATCGTAACTGAAGATCTCTTAAAGGGTATATTTTGAGCTTCTCTTCTCGAAAGGTGCGACTGGTTTATTGAAAACCTGAGCTGGAGCTGTTGTTTTGATTGGGAGCCTTGAACTAAATAATATTCTATTGACAATAGTAAAGTATGAGAGTGTCTTAAAGGGCATGAGACACATTACTATGTGAGTTCCCGATAATGTTAGGCTTCTTTCCAATTTGAGGTTTATTACATTCCTTTGTTATACGGTGGATTGTCTCTTGACATGAAGAAAATGTCTTTATTTTGTGGTCATCTAGTTAGAGAAGAGAATGTCTTGTTTTTTGGTAAATGTTTGATAAATGGTGATGTGAGTCATATGCAAGTGAGTTATTTTATGAAAGCTACTTGATTATAAATCATATATGAATCATGAAGAAATAAGGGAGTGTAAAAAGTTTATTTTCAATGGTCATTCAAATTATAGACTCTTGAAAGGTCTTGGTCATTAGTAAAAAGATGGGCATGTTTGATATTGCAAGGAGTTAAAGGAAAATTAAGGGAAAGATGGAGTCTATGTCAAGCATTTAATGATGTAACCAGTCGAGCAATGTCATCAAGGTTAAGTTAAGTGAATCAACTAATGTTGTAAATCATGGCATTGGTGCGGCAATTAAGTTTGCCAAGCGAATGTCATAGGTCTCTTGTTGGATCTTGATAAACTCCAACAAGAAACATATTTGATGCAAGAATTTTTAGTTGTGGGTGTAAGCTAAAAATGACTTTAAGAGTAATTAAGAGTCGGTGAAAGATAGACTGTTGATGCAAAAGAACAAAGGACTATGGTGTATGGCTAAGACAAAGCAAGAAGACTCTAGTGGAAAAGGATATGAATGGTGCTTAGATATAAATGGCAATATGTAAAGGGATTGTATTTATTGGACTTGTATGTTGGGCATATGTATTGGGATAAAATAGTAATGGTCACCATAGTGTTGTTAAGCATTTGAAAAGCTTGTTGTACCTAAGATAATGATGTACATGTTATGTGAGGGGTGCATGATCGGTTGTACCCGACACCCCATAAGATTTGGTCCTAGTTGTAAGGTTTAGCCATAGGCATATTGTATTCCCCAGGTTGTTGTAAGACCTGTTCGTATTGTTCAGGCATACGTGTTGTGATGAAAAATCACACAAGGTTATCCTTAAAGAGGATGAGGCATCAAGCTTTGGAATTAACCACTGTGAGAGGTACGGCGGTGACAGGTGTACCCGTATGCTAGCTTGATGTTGGATTGGAGAAATTGAATCTTCGGTTAAAGGGGGAATGTGTGAGGTAATTTCAAATTGTATGTTGGTTGGGATCAAGAGAAAGTTTAGGATGTTGATGAACCATGTATCTAAGGAGGATTCCTAGAGAACTTGCGAGTACAGCAGATGGCACCCATGTATCTTGGTAGATGGATTTATTTTTATATGGACATCAACAATGTTTTTAAGCATGTACAAAAGAAGAAAATAAAGCAAAACCTTCAAGTGAAGCCCTTACAAAGTGATGGAGCAAAAAGTTCAATGAAAAAGCGTAATAAGGAAGGAATTCCAAGACAATGACCATCAAAATTGAAGACCAAGTTGAAGACCTAATTGATTGATGAGTGAAGATGAAAACCTAGTCGATGACTCGGGATGGAGACATGACCAAGGTGAAGAAAAGATGGAAATTGACCCAAAAGAAGACTGAGAGGAAAACTACCCATAATAATGACAAACAAACACTTTGTTACCTCTAATAAACATTAAGAGGGAGTGTTAAAACAATGATTAAGACTTGTAATGTTTATTAGATAGTGTCGGCGGTAGAAAGTTCCAGAAGGAGCAAGAGTTCGAGAAGCAGCAAATCAATGTGATGGTTGGCAGTAGAATAGTGCATTGCAGTGTACTGTGAACAGTTGGAACAGTGACCCTCAATAAAGAAAAATCTGGATAAGAGGTTTCTACATCCACCCTCAGCTCATACAATTTTTGGCTATAAATAGAAATGAATCCTTGCCATCTTAGCAAGGGCCTTCCAGTCTATAATTTCCGTGTCTCTGTCTGTGTGTTCTTTCTTCTCTGTTTTTCAATATCCTCGGTGCGTACAGCAGGCTCGAACTCAGACCCCATCACGTACCTTAATCTCCTCTGCTAACAAACCAGGGAATGGATGATTGAGATACACTAGCTGCGAAATAACAAAAATTAAAATTAATGCTGCAAATATTTGGCTTAGATTGGCGCCTCCTTCTTTCAACCAGTCCTCTTGAAAATTAAAGCAGATAAATAGTCGATGTCTCTGTTACCGTTCTGGGTATGTCTATTTATATGCAATTCCAATAACAAAACTAGTGTCGTGATTTGGATTACTTGTTGACGGGGCTTTTCTAATTATTGTCGGCAAAACTTGTCAAGGTATAGTGAAAGCTAAGGTATAATGACAAATGCGACAAGGAATAGATACTGAAGGATTTTGGACGCTTCGATCGACGTTAAAGGGTTTGGCATATATAATTAAATCTAAACCTTCCTGGGAAGCATTCAAGAGCCTGTTTAGGATATGTTGATAATTCTTGCGAGTTGCGACTACACACTGTGTTGTGTGTTACGAGGTTTCGTAGAATACGCATCACCATAATATGCCAAAAGTATTACTGTTACGCATGATACAGATCATATTTGCGTTGCACTTTGCCTTCCGCTACTTCCTTACACTATTTCTTGAAATTAGCTTTTACCGACTTTAAAGTGCATGGGAAAATTGGACAGATTGATCCATGGGCTAAAGGTTATATTCCGTCGGAAAATGAGACGCCTATCATGTTTACAATTGAGAGTTCTAAAGGATATTGAGTTAATATACATTGTAAGGGTTTTGTGGTCATTCCATCGCACCATACTACACAAGTGCACAGGTATTTTAGTAACTGTTCCCACTCACACCACCCACATGTGCGAAATCCTCGCGGCATATGGTTATATGATTGGGATAGCTTAACAACTTACCCCACATATATATATATATATATATATATATATATATATATATATATATTCCTGAAATATAGATGGGTTGAAGACGTGAGATATTCTTGTTGCACCAGCTAACTAGCAAGAAAGCATCTTAGTACCTCTATCTAATAAAAGTGTGTCAAGCAAATAATATTTAGTTTTTTTCACTTGAATTGGAAATATAATAGACTTTGTTTTCAAATGGGCAACTTTGTTTTCAATTAGGAAAATAGTATCTATATTGATTTAAAAAGTTATTATGACAAATATATTTTGAAATTAGGTTTTATTGTGAGTGTATATATAGAAGAACTCCAAGTTTGGTAGCACATGAGTTTGTAGACTTTCTATTTCTTTATTATACTTAAAGATAACCCCAAAACAAAAGTATAGTATGAGTGGGCTTAATAGTTAAGAGCATGTGTTTCCTCTTAGGAAGTGACAATAGCATTAAAAATAGATGATGATGATGATGATTATCTTCAACCCTTAAAGTCACTTATTTCATTAAATAGAAATATGGAGGTAGTGTGAGCATGTTTTTATTTTATAACCATTGATTTTATTATTTATGCTAATTAAAATAAAGAGATTGTTTTGATCTTCTATGTTGGAGTTGACCACCTCCTTATAATATCTATTGTATTTTGTCCTCTAATTCTATGTGATGATACAACTTCTCCTTAAATTTAGATGTAATAATATTTTTAATATTATTACTGTTATAAATTCTTCATGAAATTTCTAATAAATTAGTCAAAACTTGACATCATTAAAACTAGATGAACATTTGTATTTCAAACATATTTTCTAAATAACCTATATATATACAAAATTCCATGTATTTAAAAATGATTTTTAACAATATTTAATTTGAATGAAAATTATATATACTATATGTATCTATTTCATATTCTATGTTTCAAACATATTTTAAAATAATTTTGATATAAATATAAAAATCTTAATGTATTTGAAATTAATTTTTTAATGTCATTTTTTTATTTAAAATATCTTTATTTTAAAATGAACTAATAATTTGAAATAATTTAATCTCTACAATTACCCATTACTAAATGAACTAATAATGCACGTAATAAATTAATCTCCACAATTACCAATTACTCCACTTATGTGGAGGTATTGTTTTAAAAAATTATATAAACATTTCCCATAAAATAATGTGTAACATGTTGTATATTAAAATTCAATAGTTTTCAATCTTTGGGGTGCAATTACAATATAATTACCTTCTACACGTATAACCAGATGAATTGCAGTGCAATTACAATATGAAAGCCTTCTACATGTATAACAAGAGGGAGTTGCAAAGCAACATACATAGTCCGTTTTAAAAAGAATATGCCAAGAGCATTTTAATTGCAGCTTATGGAACGAGATATCGCGCCAGTATTCTCTCTGAATCTTGCTCATTGTTGTCATGGTCTGCATCGACCTGCCAAATTTCAGATAAAGCCAATTTTTTGTTGAAAAAAAATATTAAATCCTGAAAGTTTTTGATAAATCTGATAGACATACAGGGTTCTAACTCCTGGTTTAGCCCATGATTCTCATATCATATCCACATGAATCTAATAGCAGTACGCGGTTCCGAGTCCTCGAAAAATCACCGCCCTCCTCGTTTTCTGTTTTAACGCATTAAACTGATTACGCTTTCTGTATTATTGCAGAACCCATATACTTAAAGCATATAATTAGACAAGTGCTCAACTCTGTTATGTATAGACTTTTTAAATGGCTGCAAGTTGCAAGTGTAACCTTTTACATATAAAAATTAAGGTGGCAACCTGTAAACTGCATCTTGAAATGCATTTTTAATTCCAAAGACGAGATTCCTTGCATTAACGATACATCCCCTCTCTCTTCATAAATGTGTAGTCTTATTATTAAAATTTGGGGACAGTCCATCCTGTAAATGAAAAACCATTGAAGAATAAAAGCTCCCAATCTAGCCTTATAAATTTGAGCAATTTATTTAGTTAATCCAATCGGTGTGCTAATTCGTCTAGTTAGTTGCTCTCTGCACCTGCACCCGCTAAGGTTGTTCTGCTTGTTCTGGTTCTATTATGCGTAGATGTAAAAATAATTTGTTGGTAATTATATATTGCACCTGCACCTGAGTATGCCTGGTGGAAACTCGAGGTATCTAGGTGGGTGGAAACGAGGTAGCTTGGTTTTTGTGCAACTTGGTTTCATAGCACATGAGGAAATCGGAAATGAATACCCACAAGATACCTGGTGACTCCATGCATAATAACATCCACCGAGAAATATGGGTATCCTCTGTAAAATACTTTTTATTTTATTTAATCCAAGTATATGTAGGATCTATTATTTTACGATATGTAAAAGAACGCACCCAAACCCAAAAAAAATATCTATGCATTTGTAATATTATAAAAACTAGAATAAGACTTTGTTTTTGACAAAGTGTTTATGCATTTATAATATTAGAAAAACTAGAATGGGAATTTGCATTTTACAAAGTGTTTCCTCTTTTGTGGATAAACTAAAAATTTGTCTCATAAAATGTGTATAACTCTATGAATTGTGCAACCTCTCAGAAAGAATCGAATTGTTTTTCTTTGGAGGGAGGGAGGAACGGGCGATTCTCTTACATGCAATTCATTGAATTGCCAAGCGACAGTGACATTAGATTGGCACAGCTGAGAACCAACACATGTTCGCACTTCACTTTGAGGTGAGAAAATTATCCCTAAGCCTTCGCTACTGCTAGCTTCTGAACAGATGGGATGATTTATTTCCTAGAGCATTTACTGTCCAGCAATTGAAACGGCTGCATCCTAGCCGGTATCAACAACAAAGAAACAACATCGTATAGCACTGACATCCACAGCTATACCTGAAGTTCAACCCCTCATTAGCTGGATTCTTTCATTCAAGTAGGGGTGCCATCTGTCTGTCTATTATCTTGTGTGAGTCCTACCATTCTTCAAACAAGAGATGGAACATGAATTGCTTAATGGTTTTGAAAGTCGTAGTGACTTAAGTTATTTTACTTGTGTATGAGAACACAATGTAGGTTTTTTAACTATGACATCGCTTATATCTATTTGACAAAAAATGGATGCTATGCACCAGATTGCGGAGAAGGCCAAGAAGAAAGAGAGGGTTTGGTGCCTTCCTCAAGGCTCATAACCAATATTATTGTCAATTTAGTTTCAACCTGTCTTATCAGGTTTTTGAATTCAATCTTGTAAACTCCTTTGATCTAGTATAGCCAAAAGTCCTCTTTATCATAGGAAGTCGAGCAAAAGGAGTGCCCAACGGGAGATAAAATAATATTGAATGGATTTAAACTATTAGAGGACAAATAGGAACATGGAGAAACAAAATATCTAACCATGAAAAATACAGGAAATGGATGTTCGACCGGCCTCGCTAGGGTGCTTGCTCCGTCGTGAGCGATACTATCGTTCTACGATTTTAATTATGTAAATTAAATATATATGTAAAAATTATTTAGCATTCAATATTTTTGTAAAGCTGCTAGACCTCCATAAAACCTAAGTTGAGTTAAAAAAATAAGCAATATATCATCGTCAAGGTCTTGTAGATGTTGTTAGACTCCAAAGAATAAGTTAATATGTGTTTTTAGTGGTTCTGTTATAACTACATCTTGTTCTTGGTTTATATGTATTTTTTGTCCTAATTTTCAACAGTTGGTTTAAAATGATTTTACATTTTATGTTGATTTTAAGAATTTTGGGCAATCAATAATTTTGGTTGAATTTAATGGTTGAATTATTTCATTATTTTAGTTTTAACGTTTATCTTTTGAGCTTATTAGTTAATATGTACATCTTTAAGCTTTCAAAAACTTATAATAAAAGTTTATTCCAAGTTTTGATTTATAATCTAACTCTCATTTTTTAGTCTTTTGTCAAAATATTTTCATGAAGAGATTCCTATAACAGCGCTATTTTTTTATTTTTGTCATTGTCATTGGGAGCAGATTACGAGGAGATGGAAACGAATTCAGGAAAACCAAAAGAGTTTTTTTATCCACAATAGACTCATTCACAAAAACCTCTCTCAGGTTTGCAACATTTGTTATCATTTGAAAGATTAGAATTCATTTTTGTGGCCTATTTTCACGGTTTGAATTATTTAATAATTTTGTGTTCTAGTCACAAATTTGCAGCACGTATTTCGATCAATTGAAGATGAATTTTGAAAAACCAAGAGATATTTTTGTTCATAACAAACTCACTTAAAAAAACCTCTCTAGGGTTTTGCACAGGTGTCTCAGATCGAAAGATATGAAGGCATCTTTGAGACCCCAATTTCCAGAAATTCACCAAATTTCCCCAAATCCGACTTGCTATTTTTTGTTTAATTATCTTTAAAGATTTTGAGTTATCATGTAACTAATTGATGTAACTCTTTCAAATTTCGACCTAGAAGGTAGTTATAGAACTACTTTACTTTTGTAATGATAAAAGGAAGACAAACATACAGTTTGGACGGGGGATTTTTCACTCAATGAGAGGCTTTTGGAGCTTTGATTTCTCAAGCTAGCACTTATAACTCTTATGTAAATGGATGACTGTTATTGATTATATATAAACTGATAATCCCTTTTACCTGTCATGCTTTTTCATTTCTGATCTGGTTGATTGCTTAGTCTACAATTTCATTTCTTGTTTAAAGGTTTATTAATGTAAATGCTTGTAGTCTGTGGGTGGAATTAGTATTTCATGTGTAATGTTTATGGCTTATTGGGATGTGTTTGATCCCCAGTTTATCCAATTTGCATGATTCAGTTCTGTATTAGCCTGTGGATGTTTATTTCCTCCTTGCTTATGAAGTTTTTTAAAACCAAAACCATAAACCAAAACCATAAAACCTATTTTATTTAATTTTACTTTTGAGATTGTGTTGGCTTGTTCTTCTAGTAGTCTAAGAACAATTTCTAGCACTAACATATTTGGCACTAACATATTTGGCGTCGTTGTCGCGGATGAAGCTAAAGTATATCTTCCCTAGGATATCATTATTCATTTGATTTTGAGAGGTGAAGAAAGTCAAAAAATATTTTAGACTACAATTTTTCACCAGCGACTCCACGATTAAAGATTCCACTACAAGGAGAATTTTGTTGACAGAAAAATGAAGAAGCCAAATGGAAAGACTGGGTATCAACTTGTTACTTTACTCCATGAGATTTTGTTCTTATTCATCAGTTCTTTCCTATCTTTCTCATTGCATGTCAAAAGAATTATTTTTTGTTTTGTCTATCCCTATGATCATAAACTTTAAGGTACATATCCCTCTTTGGAAGAAGAAAATCTGCATTCTTCTTATTTTATTGTGTTGATCATATTCCTTCATGTGAAATACATGTGCAACATGATATACATATACCCATATCTCTTGAAGCTGATTATTATGGTCATCTTGTAGAGAATAAAGCTAATCTATTACCTTCTACCATCACTGCTGAAACTTTTGAACATCTTGTTGAACCTCATTTTCAACTCACAGATTTTCAATCTAGACTCAGATAGAAGATGTTTAAACCTCTTAGGTTGCCATCTCTCTTACATCCTTACCCTTCCTACTTTGTTGAATATCTTTCCCATTTTACTGGAAAAGACCATATTACAGCAGAGAAGCATTTATAATCTTTTCATAATTTCATTGATAATTTTGAAATCATGCATGAGGATGTTGTCATGAGGTTATTTTCGAAATCATTTGCTGGAGATGCTAGGTTTTGGTTTCGAAATTTAAAAGTTGATTCAATTGGATCGTGGGAAGAGCTACATGATGTCGTTTTGAAGGATTGGGGTAAGAATAAATCTTATGATCAATTTCTTTCTGAATTTTATAGTTTGAAACAAGAGAATGATGAGCCAATTACTAAATTTAATTGCAGGTTTCAAAGTTTTTATATCAGTATGCCTTCGGAGATCAGACCTTTGGAAAAACTTGCTATGGTATATTATGTTATGGCTCAACATTCAGATCTTGTCTTTTTTCTGTTAGAAAGGAAACCATCATCTTTAAGACAATTGTTTGAGAATGCAAAAGGAGTGGAGGAGAACATACGAGCTTGCAAAATGCTTCGAGATCAGGCTCATGTTGAAGATATACAAGCTTATGAATAGGAAGAACATAGGTATCATTCAGATTTAAGATAGTTTTCTTCATCATTTTCAGATTTTCATATGAACAAGAATATAAATGATGCTTGTGTTGATTCTTCATATCAGTTTGCTGACTTTTTCGATGATAATATACTTTTAGTGGATTATAGTAGAAATTTCTTAGTTCCTGCTATGAGATTATCATGTTATGAAGAAGAAGTTGTTTCTCTTCAACCTCTTACTATTTATATAAGAAATACGTTTCCATTCTTGACTTATGGTCACTTTCATAATTTTATTTGTTCAAGTTTTGATCAAGGGTTTTATTGAAAGGTTGAGAAGCAGTTTCAAAAGCCCTTGGTTTTCATTCTTGATCCAAAGATTACAAAGAACAGCAATGGAGAGGAAGAGAATGCTTCACTTTATGATGAATATAATGAAGACATTGAAGTTTTAAATCAGAAATTTCATGATCCCGTGGCTTCTTGGATGGAGTTGTACTTTTCAAAGGTTTCTAATGCTCCAGCTTTTGGCATACTTCCTATTTCCAATCATAAGTATCAGCTTCCTGCAAACTCTTTATTGGATTTATCACATCTTTTATGGGTTTTCTCAAACAGTAGCATGCATGGAATTATGATTCTTAGTCAAATGGTTTCTTGGCTTCACTGGAAGTATGATTACACTTGATTGGGTTGTTTCCTCTTATTAGAAGTAGGAGTAAATAGCAGAATAAGCTCGCTATACGAGCATGTAGATTCTTTTCAGTATGTTGGTTTGTAGCAGTATTTTGTCATTTCAGAGGTATGTGTTCAGAGTTTGAGAAAGTTGCAGAGATTTGGTAAATGACTCCATCACCTAATGTTATGGAGATAAATTCCTATGGATTGGGGTACCACAACAGACAGCTTGACTCCAGAAATCGATCATTTCCAATATGCAATAAAAATCAAATATACAACACTAAAGGATCAGACCTCGTAACTTATTCTGGACGGTTGAAGTAGATCCCCATTGAGCTCTCCAACTTTAGCTTGAATTGATGAATCACTTCCTCAACAACAAGCAAACAAGACAAGCATACTATATATGTTGGTGTTAGATCTATTCTATCATATATAATCAACAATGTATAAGCATTTGAAAACATCCATGGATAAAATATTCATTCAAACATACATTATTGGACAGGAAAATATATTTCTGTTAATATAAAATTAGAGATTACAATGGATACAACCTCTGTCGGCACGTTTGTGAATTGGAGAAACTGAATCCCCTCTTGGGCCTCTACCACCTCAATCCTCCATCTCTCGGTAGCAAGCTCAGAAGCAAAAGGCAAGCTTGGGAAGAACAAAAAAGTGCTCCAAGGGACAAAGGGATGCAGACTCAAGCACAAGTTCTGGCAACAATGGACTATAGTTTCTTTGCTCTCAATTCTCTCATATGCCTTCAATGTACCGTAGAGTTCCTTATATAGCTTTTCAAAGGGGTAATGAAAGGTCGAATCCGAGCAATCTCAAGGCATAGGGAAGGCCAGGAGTCAAGTGAGTCGGATCCATGTCAAGGAAAACTCCAAAAATATTTGGATTATGCACACATCCTGATGTACGTGATTTTAGGGGTCAAACCCACGTATATATGCGATTATAGGTTTAAAAGTCGCATGTATTAATTTTCACATGTTTTTAGGGATGGTCAAGGAAACATCAAAGGACAAAAAATGGTCCAAGGGGTCTAAGGAGTCTGCAGAGGGACAAGAGAGGGCCATACAAGTGTGATTCACCTGGAGTGGTCAAATTAGCTATAACATATGCCCCCTAATGTGTGAGGTTAGAGGGGTCATACGATAGCCGAAATATATTATAAGTCCATCCCAGAAGTGGAGTGATGAAGGATCCCAAATGGAAGACCAGCCACCCAATCAGCATAGTACAATGATACAACTCTGCACATAACTACACATACATACAACAGTCCCAGATACATAAGAGTACAATGGCCATGAATAGGCATGATACAATATATCACATAAGTGGTCATTTCCACGTACAATATACATAGATCAGAATCTCCATGATGAAGATATACAAAGGACCATGATCTCCATGATGGCTAAAGATATATAATGGATCAAGATCTCCATAATGGTTGGAAATGTCTGACATATACTGGAATCAAGTCACGAGAGTTGAAATATCATGAACACTGGCACGATCAAGGAGGTAGCATATAAGAGATGACACCAATCTAGAAGGTCTTCTACAAAAACCACTACTAGTACATGTCCTACTATGTGAATAGAGGTGTCGAGGTCGAACATAGTATTCCATCGTCTGATTACCGGTCATTGATGTATACCGTTAACAGACACGAGATCACCCACCAATAATGAAAATGGGAATCAAGGTACTAGAGTGCAAACTAACAAGTGTGAATAGATGTGTTGAGGTCAAACACTTGAGAGGATCCATCAATCAAGGGACATTAATGTATTCCCAAAAACTATCGATGGCGAGAGAACCTGCCACTGATGACTGTAAGTCTCAAGGCACTCAAAAATGACTCTAGATTCTAATCCCAAAATAAATGATTTGAAGTCGATGGGATGAAATCCGCTGGAAGGAGGGCATTAAGGAATCCCCCATCATCCAACATGACATACTCAGTAAAGTTGTATGATGTGTAAGGACTCGATCATAAGGTGCATGAACCAGTAACTATACCAGGAATGGACGACATGCAAAGTCAAGATAACTGAGGAATGGCTGACTCAGGTTTCAACTTCCTTCGAACAAGAGAATAATCGTGAATGGTGACTGAATAGAGGTAGCATAGACTCGATATACAAAACTGGGACATCTCTGCGACACAGGAGGTATCGACAGAGGCTCCATGGGGACTGGAAGCTTAACCAGTCGGTGGAGATAAACTCAGATAAATGAATACAGCTCCTAAAGTCAAACTACAAACCCAACCAATGGATGTGATATATAGTGCTCTGTTTGAAGGTGACACGACTCGACAGCTGCCAAATATAGCATCTTTCCTTGTCCGGATTTTTGGTTTTTTTTATTTTTTATTGGACTTTTTCAAATATTTAAAAATCTTGAAAAAGAATAAAACTGCTTTATAGTTACAAACTAGGAGGAGACAAGTGTCATAGGGGCAAAAAAAATAGTTCCAAGCAGTGGAACATACCTATGCTCAATGCAAGGACATCTGTGTAGGATAGCGACACTCAGGAGAAAATCCCCTCCCAGTGAAAAGAGAATCAAGCTGCAAAGGATATATAAAATGGCTCTGCATAGCTAGACATGAGACAAGCTCGGGCTATATGGTTGAAACGCAATGTCAGGGAAGCTAGCATAAAGCTTAATAAGGCAGGTAAAGCTCAGGATAATGCAATTACAACTTGACATAAGGGAGTCCTGAGGGAAATAGGCAAACAAAATATCAAGAGGAGTATGAGGCTCTTGCAAAATGTCATGGAAATACTATACAACGGACTCTCACACCCTAAAGGACAAAATGTCAGCATGGGCACCAAATACAAATAAGGTGCTAACTAGGGTACCCATGTAAGGTCAAGCTCTACCACTCATACCATGCCACTTCTAAAACAACAAGAAGGTTTCGTGACATAATAGAGTGGGTTCATACCTAAGATTATGATGAAACGATCATAAGGTCATGCAAAATGCAAACAGTGATGAAACCTAACCAATATGCCAGTTTAAAAATGATACCTGAGATTGGCATGAACGGGTCAATCCAACGGCTGAAATGACACTCAAAAAGGTCTCCTACATCATAAATTAGGTAAAAAACGGTCCAAAATGATTAGAAATGGTCCAAACTATAGAAAATGAGGTAAAAATTTTCAAAAATTTGAAAAATTTCTATAAATAGTAAAAAAGTTCAAAACATTATAAAAAATTTGAAATTTTTGCCCAATTGAGCTTAGATTTTCAACAGCAAATTCTAGGAGATCCAGTTGACGGAATCCACTACCCTTTCTTCTAGGTACTTACCCATGCTCTGCTCTTCCATTTTAATGCAATTTTTATCAAATTCCATGGTCATTTGGGATTTCTATGCCAATCCAAAAAAGGTGCTGCGGCCCACGTGGAAATCGAGGGTTTTTCCATGTATAGGGCTGGATATACGCAGAAAATGCCCTCAGAGTCGTGTACATATGCGGCTATTTGGAAAACAGTCGTGTATGTGGCCATGCATGAGGTTTTTTAAGTATTCTAATGGGTAAACTTGCAATTTTTTGTGTAGGATGGTCCTAGAATGGAGAGAACGTGAACATGGTGATGTATAGGAGGCAATAAGGGCCGATATAATGGCTCAAAAAGTGCTACGTGGATGTGGGCTCTACAAATTTTGGTGTCTTGGTGGCTTGAGGGCCAAACCAATACTATTGCAGATGCTGGTGGATTACTGGGATCCATACTCTGAGTCATTTCAGATAGATGAGATGTCCCTCACCATAGAGGTGGAGGACATATACTTTATTACTGGACTTTCCCGACGGGGGGAAGTAGTGAACCGACATTCTTGTGGGCCCGGAGGTGTCCTGACTATAGATGAGTACATTGTGGTGTACTGCTATCCAGACCCAGAGAAGGTGGGGATTCAGATCCCAACCAAATCTATACAGGTGCTGGGCCTAAAGGCCATCCTACTGACACTGGGTAGGATAGCAGGCTTGGCTTCACTCCACTAGGCCTCACAGCCTCTGATGTTCTATGCAGTGGAGTGCATGCAACCCACGGTATATGACTGGAGCAATACACTACTGAGCAACATGAAACATCAGCTCAGTGAGTGTAAGATGGACAAAGTGCGAAACTTCAGTTTCAGGAGCATACTGAGCATGTTTTTCTTTCAAGCGTGTTCCAGGATTGAGCCCCAGAGTTGATGTTTCTCTACACTGGGTTTGAGATCCGGCCCAACGGCATTGGGCGGATGCGATGCTCAGACTAGGGGGAGGTAGGGTGTCCAACCCCTATCCAGCTGAGTTATTTCCATGGTGGTGACGACAGATAGTTGCCATCGATGACTACCTCTATGCAGGGATTGATTTCTAGGGGGACCTAGACATGCCGCTACCACCAGGATTGGCACACGGTGACATAGGTAATGAATCTTGACCCTCTCTTTAAATTTTTTGAGTTATTTAATTTTTTTGTTTTGTTTTCTGATTATATGGAATCAAAAGACATATTTTTTGTGCAACAATACATAGTGACATCTACCATTTACATGCAGATGTGGGACCACGACGGTCTGAAGGCTTCCCTCATCATAGATGAAGGGGAAGAGGAGACGATATCATGGGTGTGGATGCGAAGTAGACGCTCCAGAGTATTCATACCAACTTTGTGAGACTGACACACAGAGTTCCCATGGCGCAAGTCGAGGACTTGCCTGAGGCCATGCAGCTCCAGGTGGTGGGTGTACCATGAGCATGGGTGCGATTATTTCGACGGCTATCTAGAGCCATAGTGACCTTCCATGATCACAACCCCCCTCCCCACCCCCCCCCAAAGGCTTAGATACCTGGGAGTGATACATTTTGTATTACTGTGTATTATATTTTGGTGGCTCGGGAGCCCCATTTTTGTATCATGACACTATGTATTACCACATTTTGGATGTTTATAAATTTTTTATGATGATCGATTTATTTATTTACATATGTACAAATTTGTGTTTGTGATGAATTTACTGTGTATGAAACAAATGCCAATCTAACACATAGTTAGCATATGAGTCAGCAACTTGATTATTAATTCCTGGAATATGTATGTATGTTATATTGTCAAATTGCCATTCTAATAATCTCACATGTAAGAATCTTCTTAGTAACATTGGATCTCTAACATGGTACAAACCATTAAGCTGTGACACTACTAACTCTGAATCAAGACGTACCTCAAGAGAGAGAATGCCATGTGAAATGGAATCCCATAGAAGCTCAATAATGGCACTATATTCAACAACATTGTTTGAATATGGTCGTAAACATACGTCTCCTGAAGACAGTACCTGACCCATAGGAGTATAAATCACCTAAGCAGTAGAGGCTGAGTGTTGAGTGTGACGGATTGAACCATCCGTGAATCCTATGTAGGTGGAAGATTCCATTGACATTTTCCAAAAGAAACGGAAACTAATCACAAACCCGATCACTATAAGAAAAATACCTAACTATGTAAAACTATACAATAATATACAATAACCAGCCTTGGCTGAAAATCATGCATGGTACTTCCTGAGATAGAGCCCATTTCTAGGCTCCGCCAAGGCTGTTTCCTCATAATCCACTAACTCATAAGCGCCCTTCTCTAACACACGTTTGACGATGTAAGGACCACGCCACATGGGGTTAAAATTTCCTGCCCCTAAGGGTTCTTTCGGTTGACCCCACAAAAGGACCAAGTCTCCCTCACTAAACCTACTTGGATGGACAGACTTGTCGTATTGGACCTTTATGTGACGTTTATTTACTTCTAGAGCCACCAAGGCATCTCGACGCTGCTCATCAAGTTGCTTAAGGTGGACCAAATGCTCCTCCAATGGTGAAGTGTCTGGTAAGATTTCTATGGCTAGCTTAAAAGAAGGAATCTTGCATTCAACCGGTAATACCAACTCCACCCCATGTACAAGTTAATATGGAGAAAAGCCTGTGGCAGTCTTAACATCGGTTCTATACACCCACAAAGCAGGATATAACATGATGTGCCAATTATTCTTGCTTTGTGCGATCGCTCGTTGGAGAATGGATTTGAGTGACTTGTTCACTGCTTCTACCTATCCATTCACTTGAGGGTAGTAAGAGGAGGAATGCTCTTTCTTATACCCTAACTTTGATGCCAACTCTTCCATCATACGATTCTGAAAGTGCGAGCCATGGTCAGTGACAAGCTCTTTTGAAATCCCAAACCGAGTAATAATCTGGTTGAATACGAAGTGCATAGTTGTCTCACTGTTGGATTTAACTGTAGGCATAGCCTCAGCCCATTTCGTGAAGTAATCAACAACCACTATGATATGATGATGCCCCCCAGTTGAAGCTGGGTTACAATCCATAAAATCAATCCCCCACTTAGTGAAGGGACCAGTGGTGATGATGGGATGTAACGAGGTAGGTTTTGAGCACATATTACATGTGAATACTTGGCAAGGGAGGCACCTCTTGACCGCATCAACACAATCCTTAAAGATTGATGGCCAGAAATAACCCGCTCTTAAGATTTTATGGGCTATAGAAAGCCCAGATAAATGACCACCACACACCCCTCCATGGCAATCATTCAGCACTACCTCAGCCTCCTCATGAGTTAAACAATGTCGTCAAATGGAATCTACCCCACAGCGGTACAAAGTGTTATCCACTATGAGGTAATTCTTAGACATGTGATGTAATCGTCGTCATTCATCCCGTGAGAGGTGACTAGGGACCTTCAATGTTTGAAAATATATAATGATATCCCCATACCATGGGTCTAAAGTCAAGATTAAGAAGATGTATTCGTCGATAAACATATCTTCACAAACAAACTCCTCACCCTCGCTTGGGAAATCCGATATAAGCTCTGCAAAAATCAACGATTTCTTCAATTTTGCCGAAGCAAACTTGAGATTGAAGTCTTGCAGGATGACAATCCATTTATTGTATTTTGCCCCAATCATCCTTTGAGTGAGGATGAATTGAAATGGATTGACATGGGCTATAACCAAGGTCTGGCAAAGGAGAATATAATGTCTCAACCTTTGAACCGCATGTCCAGTAGCTAAGGAAAGCTTCTCAACATGAGAATAGCAAATCTCCGTGTCAATAAGATTTCGGCTCAGATAGTATATGACATGCTCTTGGAGCTCCTCATCCTTTTGAACCAAAACCGTACTAATCGTCTCCATGGACGCAGCCACATAAAGTAGAAAATCGTGGCTATAGTCTAGGGGACTAATCACCAGGGCTGATGCTAGGGCTCGCTTGAGTGCATCAAAGGACTCCTAGGCTCACTCATCCCAACAAAAGGTGGTGTCCTTCTTCAAAAGACACATGAAGCCTCTAGTCAAATTGGAAAAATTAACAACAAATCTCCGTAAGAAGTTTTTCATGCCTTGCAAACATTGAAGATGATGAATATTTTTCGAGGGAGACAACTGAAGTATTGCCTCTACCTTGAAAAGGTCAACTCTTATACCCTCTTTAGAAATGATGAATCCTAACAAGCGACTTGACTTCACACAAAATATGCACTTGTGAGGGTTTAGCCTGACTAAATAATGGCTGCATCTTTAGAATACCAATCTCAAATGATAGGAATGACGCATTCTCATATGAGAATGAGCAGCAAGGTCATCCAAAAATACTTTGATAATCGATTTGAGATCGTGTAAGATCAAGGCCATGGCCCGCTGAAAAAGTAGCTTCGGTGTTCTTAAGGCCAAAAGGCTTTTTTCGATATGCAAAAGTTTCCCAAGGACAAATAAATGTAGTCTTATGTTGGTCCTTAGGTTTAATTTGTATCTAATTATATCCAGAAAATCCATCCATGAAGGAAAAAACCTCGCTACCCACACACATCCAAAATCTGATCAATAAATGGTCTGGGGAAATTATCCTTAGGATAGGCACGATTCAAATCATGGAAATCAGTACATATGTGGATTTCTCCCTGCTTCTTATCCACTGGAATGGGGTTTGAAACCCACTTTGTCAAGTGAATGGGATGGATAAAACAGGCTTTCAACAGTTTCTCTATCTCTTCCTTAATCACGGGTGCTTTCCTAGGATTCACTGCACACAAACATTGTCGAATAGGCTTAGCGTTGGGATAAGTCTTAACATCGTGTTCGACAATACGAGGGTCGATACCTGGAATTTCATCGTAAGACCAAGCAAATATATCACAGAATTCTTTAAACAGCTCGGTGTATTCTTGAATCTTAGCATGGGAACATTCTGCCCCAATATAGACATTCTCTATCCTTCCAAGATTGTGAGAGATATTGATAGAAATCGTTGAATATATGTTTTCCATGTTTCCATTAACCATCGAACTAGGAGGGCTTAATGGAACCATAGGACTACCAATTCTCTCACTAAGAACCTCCCTAAAGTCCTCATGCTCCAAGCATTCAGGCTCGGGAAGAAAGCAAGATCTATGACGGAGTTCTTCCCATGGTGGCTCAACTCCCGACATAGCCTCAATAATTGCTTCATCTGAAGGGAAAACACTATCAAGGTAGTCGTGCGTGTGAGAAGACTACACCACCCATGTCAGCAGCACATAAGGGTCCTTCTCCTCCATCCGCGAAGAGGAAAGACTAGGCCCTGCAACACTCTCAATATTAGCTTGATAAGCTACCATAGTTGTAGGCAATGGCACATCCATCACAATGGGCTTACTCGGAGTACTCCGCATAGGAAGAATCCAAGGATCTTCCATATGACTCGTGCGAAAAGACACCGATCTCATAGATGTCGAAGCCTCACCGGAATTAGACCATATCATAAGGATCGATGCGGGACAAGTAAAGCTTCCCATGAGGGATGGATACATGCCTACACCCACACTCCTAGTTGTCAGCTGAGAATGTTCAACGATTGGGATTGAAGCTCCAAAAGATGCAATAACTGACGAATTCTTGAATGATGTTTCATCAATTGTGACTATCTTCTCGTTAAATGGAAAGAATACAATGCAAAATAGGGAAGAATCTACGGCTTGCATACTATACATTCAATTCCTACCCAGCAAGAGAATGTAGTCAAGGGGTGCATCAACCACCTCGACCTCTATCGCAACAGTCTTCCCTCCCAAACAGACCTTAAGGGAAGGAAGGATCCTATGTGGCATAAATGATCTCCCATCGAACATAGTTAACATTGTCACTGATTTAGACAACTCAGGGGAACCTAAACCCTTCCAACACAATAAAGACATCATAGAAGCAGCAGCGCCTTTGTCAATTACAGTGTGCTTGACGGCCATGTTAAGACATTCTACGTGAATCAAAAGAGACACATAGTAAGGAAAACGAGGCTGAAAGTCCTGTGGTTTCAAACTTAATCACGGAGGAAGAATTATCATCATTCACACCAAGGGCAGAAAGAAAATCCTTCCTTTACAAAGGACAACTCTGAAGCTCTTCCAGTGTAGACATCGCACAAGGAGTGTGGTCCAAATCCTTGACAAAAAAATAGTTCTGGGCAGCTCGGGCATTAGGATTGTGCCCCGGACGCTTAAGGACTCGCTTAGGAATGCGAGGTGCAGCTTTAGGTTTATCCACAGGTTTCTCAATACGCAAAGGAGTCCCTAGTGGATCAGGTTCCTTTCTTGGGCTGGGTTGTGATGAACCATAGTATTTCGCATGGGTCACAACTTTCGCAACACGTACCATGTTAATGCAACCACAACCACTACCCTCCGGCGGGTCTTGATCACCACCAGACTGATCATGGGTCCTCGAGTTCATATTTTTATTGTGAGATAAAGGGTTAGTCAGCACAGTTGGGCCCTGTGCCAAGAATCTCGAGGCTTCATCGATACGAGGGAACAAGTAAGTGAGGTGATCATCCTTACAAAACTTGCAAGGGAATTTAACCTTACATTTAGCTTGCTTTTCCCCCCAAAATTACGGGCGTTTTTGTCATTATTATTAGCATTCTAATTCCTATTCCCATCCTTACGATTATTCTTACCCTTCTTTTTGTTTCGTTCGTGCTGCTGGTTACCCTTCTAGTCTGACGATTGCACCGAAATCACACTCGCCGTTTGGGCGGGTTGAGACGAAGCTGTGGTTTGTCCCGAAGTATATTGGTTGATTGAAAATTAACTAACTTGTTTTCCAACCGAATATGTAGGTTTAGCACTCACACAACTAACAATGCCATCGATATGTGGTCCAGGTTTAACTTTGGGGTCAAAACTAGAACGCAGAGCATTGGGAATTATCTCATATAACAAATCGGACTGAGCATAAATCAAATCCAGTTCCTGTGCCCTAAAAATCGCTTGTTCCTCATTTTGTACTTCGGATGTAGAAACATCCTTCGCTATATATGGCAATAACAACTTAAGGAACCATTCGAGGAGGAACTCCAGTGGTATAGAGGCTTTAATTAACCTCTTCCGTCTATGCCACTCTTGGATATGATCCAAGATATGTGTGGCTTTATCCCACCGAAATGTCGACAAGAGTTCAGTACCAACATCGTAATGCACTGGTAGCTGGAAGTGGTTAAGAAAAGTCATCGCTAGGTCATCGAACAAAGCGAATGCCCCCCTAGGTAGCTCTATATACCATTTCGGAGTAGGCCCTATAAGGGTGTGTTGAAACATCCTTTAACGGATGGATTCTTGGTGTAAGGAATTTGAAGAGCACCATAGGTGGAAGGTAGCAACATGTTCACTTGGATCCTCTCTCGGTTTGCCCTCGAATTTGGGTATGTCTAAGGGAAGCTTAGCAGGGACAGCCGGCCAAGCCGAGTCAGGAGCTACAGGATCGTTCGTCAATATTGACAAGTCAGAAAGATTCAGCGTTGCAAGGAAAGGGATCCTAGGATGATGAGGTTGATGGACCGCTCCCTGATAGTTCTGATTCACATAGGTCTGATTACCACCATGGCCTTGGCCATATTTCCCTCCTCCTATTTGACCCGTATAGGGTGGCATGGAAGTAGCAAAGTGTGGTGTATCTTGACTATTCGGAGCTACAAAGCCGTAATTTGGAGAGTAATTAGGTTGTTGATACCCGCCTCCGTAAGGTGAAGAACCCTGTCCATACTGTGTCCCATAATAGGGTCGATAAGTCATCGCATGAGATGTCCCATGAGACACTCCATAAGTAGGAATATACATTCTGGAAGTATGAATGTGACCTCTATAAGTATGACCATGACCTCCCGAAACAACAGGCGATGCATGTACCTGAGACACAACCGGTCTAGTAACTGCAGTACGGACATAACCCATAGCAACATTTCGTCCTGAAGGACCACGTGAATGAGGTGGAGGGTGAACATTTGAAGAACTAGGGACAGAGGACAAAAGGATCTGTGTAATTATGTACATACTATTCCCTATAGTCACTCATCTCGGATCTGGTATCCTAATAGGATCACTAACCCTAGATCTAGGAGGAATATGTGATGTAACTTCCACCACCGAGATGGAAGGTACAATGTGACTAGTGCTCCCAAACCTCTCTGCATGGTAATAAATGAGAGTGCCCCAAGGCATAGTGTTAGGCTCGAACTCAGATTCGACATGAAATGCCAAATCATGTGTGGGAAAACCAGACATACCATAACTACCATAACTAGTGCTCGTGGGTTCAAAATGAGTCTCATCATCCTCCTGCATTCCATACCGACAATGCGTCAATGGAGAATCAACCCTAGAGTAAGTAGGTCTGTCATGAAAGGTTCCTATCTCAGAAATCACAGGACCTAACTCAGTCAAATCGGGTGAAGGATCATAGTTAGGAGTAAACTCCCCATCTTCCACATGAATGGGAGAAGGTGGTTCAGGAATACCTTCCATATGGTCTCCCATGGTGTGTGAATCAATGTGCAAAGTAGTCCACCTGGACTGCCTATGCCTCTCTCCCAAAGAAGGAGGATATGTAGAAGGCAGAAGTCTTGCTAAGTGACGAGAATGGTGAGGAGCCGCACCCGATTCCACAATGACTCAAAAAATATCAAAGACTCTCTATCTACGCGAACCCTAGGCAAGTTATCGTGCACAAAGAAATCACCAGGAAAATCTAAAGCCAAACACAAGCAATCAAGGGTAGGATAAGTGAGCTCCTGAATGAAGCAGGTATGTCTCACCTAGGAGAGGCTTGAGAGTCCCATACACAACAAGCGGAGGTACGTAACCAATTATTGTGGCCCTTAGCTTCAACGCGTAAAGCGACTATGCTGTCCAGCCCCAACCTGGCTGGGACACCCGCAGAAGAACCCCTGCAAAGTACCCCCTTGATTTCCTAGGTAGGGTCACTAAGGTCACCTCAATATAATCAATGCTCAGGCGGACAGTTGCAGGCAGGATTGACCATATGGGCAGGGTAGCAAAGCCCGAAACTCTCAAAAGAGCCCCCAGATACGAATACAATCCTGGAAATATCTCTGGTGCTACTCAGTTATGACTAAGGGTCATCCCAATCAATAACCACTCACACTGCCTTGTGCTTAACTTCCTTTTGAGAGGAGGATCTTGAGAAACACTAGTTATACCAAGAAATTTCACACACTCACCTGTACAGAAACATACATGTTGTTGTTTAGTGGTCTTGGAGAATTAACTCACAATGAACTATTCCAAGACCCTAAAACCTAATCTTGTTGGTGAACCCTATCAAATAAAATAGTGTAGTTCATTTTAATTAAGCGTTGATTTTAATTGGCTTTATTACTCAAAAGAGGTATATGGCCGTGCAACTAATAGCATTATGACACAACATGAAGTAAAATGCACACCTAACAATCAATACAAATGCATTGTGTCCATGAAAAATAGAGTATGCTACTATGTGAAATGTACAATTTTCTTCAAATGATAAATGCAAGATTTCATAAATGAAATCCTGACTAATACTCTAAAGCAAATCTAATGCAAGTACTATGCAAAATGCAATGCATGATGATAAACAAATATTTTTGGATTTTTTGAAATAAAAATGAGATATAAAAGCAAAAGAATGATTCTACAACCCCCAGACTCTGCAAGCACACTCAAGCAACACTCAAGGAAAGCACTAAGGTAAAAGAAGCCTAATGCACTAATCCCAAAACAAAAAATTGAAAATAAAATGACAAGAACATTCTTAAAAAAAATATTTACCCTAAAAAAAACATCTCTGGTAAGAAACAGAGGTGTATACAGACTCTGGCCGTATCAAAGGAGACTCAACAATCATCAAAATTCACCCAGCAACCATTCAACTTCCTCTAAAAGGAAAAACTAAGGGCATACGTGACTGTTCGCAGTAAACCCGCATGTGTACGCGGAAATAGCAGTGAAACCTGCATATATACGCGACTGTGAGTTCAAAACTCACGTACAAGAAGAAAGGTGCATAAAAGGCAAATAGAAAAGCTAAGATAAACTTCACACCAATTAGACACTACCAGGAAAACATGCCCCCAGACCTGACATAGAAACAGAAGAAAAAGAGCAATTCAAAGTCATTGAATGTCAATAGAAAACCCCCAAAGGACAACTACTAGGAACTCCCCAGTGGAGTCGCCAATTCTGTTACAGAGAGAAATTCCTATGGCTTGGGGTACCACAACAGACAACTTGACTCCATAAATCAATCCTTTCCAATATGCAATAGAAATCAAATATCTAACACTAAAGGATTAGACCTCGTACCTTATTCCGGACGGTTGAAGTAGATCCCCTTTGAGCTCTCCAACTTCAACTTGAATTGATAAATCACTTCCTCAACAACAAGTAAACAAGACAAGCATACTATATATGTTGGTGTTAGATCTATTCTAGCATATATAATCAACAATGTATAAGCATTTGAAAACATCCATGTATAAAATATTCATTCAAACATACATTATTAGACAGGAAAATATATTTCTATTAATATAAAATCAGAGATTACAATGGATACAACCTCTGTCGGTACATCTGCGAATTGAAGAAACTGAATCCCCCACTTGGGCCTCCACCACCTCAATCCTCCATCTCTCGATAGCAAGCTCAAAAGCAAAAGGCAAGCTTGGGAAGAACAAAAAAGTGCTCCAAGGGATAAAAGGATGCAAACTCAAGCACAAGTTTCGGCAACAATGGACTATAGTTTCTTTGCTCTCAATTCTCTCATATACCTTCAATGTACCATAGATTTCCTTATATAGTTTTTCAAAGGGGTAATGAAAGGTCAAATCCGAGCAATCTCAAGGCATAGGGAAGGCTAAGAGTCAAGTGATTTGGATCCATGTCAAGGAAAACTCCAAAAGAATTTGGATTATGCACACATCCTGATGTACACGGTTTTAGGGGTCAAACCCGCGTATATACGCGATTATAGGTTTAAAAGTCACGTGTATTAATTTTCACATGTTTTTAGGGATGGTCAAGGAAACACCAAAGGACAAAAATGGTCCAAGGGGTCTAAGGAGTCTGCAGAGGGACAGGGGAAGGCCATATAGGTTTGATTCACCTAGAGTGGTCAAATCAGCTATAACACCTAATGAATAAGGCATAAGGTCTACTGGTTCTTGAAGCCTCACAAGGAGGAGTTCATCCTGCAGCAAGAGCCAGATGTTATAACTAGATCTTGTTCTTACTTTATCTATTCTTTTTGTCATAATTTTGAACCGTTGGTTTAAAATGATTTTACATTTTATGTTGATTATAAGAAATTTGGACAATCAATAATTTTGGTTGGATTTTATGCTTTTAATGGTTGAATTATTTCATTATTTTAGTTTTAAGGTTTGTCTTTTGGGCTTATTAGTTAATATCTAAATCTTTAATCTTTCAAAAACTTATAGTTAAAGTTTATTCCAAGTTTTGATTTATAATCTAACCCTCATTTTTTAGTCCTTTGTCAAAATATTTTCATGAGGGGATTCCTGTAGCAACTCTGTTTTTCCTGTTTTTGTCATTGTCATTGGGAGCATATTACGAGGATATGGAAATGAATTCATGAAAACAAAAAGAGGTTTTTGTCCAAAATAGACTTATTCACAAAAACCTCTCTCAAGTTTGCAACATCTATTATCATTTTAGAGATTAGAATTCATATTTGTGGCCTATTTTCAGGGTTTGAATTATTTAATAATTTCCTATTTTAGTCACCAATTTGTAGCACGTATTTCGATCAATTGAAGCGGAATTTTGAAAAACAAAGAGAGGTTTTTGTTCATAACACGCTCATTTAAAACAACCTCTCTCCATTTTTTCAAATGTGTCTCGGATAGAGAGATATGAAGGAATATTTGAGACCCAAAGTTCCATAAATTCGCCAAATTTTCCCAAATCCGATTTGCTATTTTTGGGTTAATTATATTTAAATATTTTGAGTTATCATGTAACTAATTGATGTAACTGTTTCAAATTTCGACCTAGAAGGTATTTATGAAACTAATTTACTTTTGTAATGATAGAAGGAAGACAAACATATAGTTTGGAGGGGGGATTTTTCACTCAAGGAGAGGCTTTTGGAGCTTTGATTTATCAAGCTAGCACTTATAACTCTTATGTAAGTGGATGAATGTTATTGATTATATATAAACTGATAAGCCATTTTACCTGTCATGCTTTTTCATTTCTAATCTTGTTGATTACTTAGTCTACAATTTCATTTCTTGTTTAAAGGTTTATCCATGTAAATGCTTGTAGCCTGTGGGTGGAATTCGTATTTCATGTGTAATGTTTATGGCTTATTAGGATGTGTTTGATCCCCAATTTATCCAACTTGCATGATTCAGTTCTGTATTATCTTGTGGATGTTTATTTCCTCCTTGCTGATGAAGTTTTTTAAAACCAAAACCCTAAAACCTATTTTATTTAATTTTACTTTTGAGATTGTGTTGGCTTGTTCTTCTAGCAGTCTAAGAACAATTTATGGAACTAACAAGTTCTACAGTTTTCCTAGTTCGGAGTGATTTTGCAGTGATTCTGTAGTTAAAGTGAGAATATATTTTTGAAAAAGCACTTCATATGTCATTATTATGGAGAAGCTCGTGGGAAGCTATGGAGGGAGAACCACTGGTATTCGAAAGGGAAAGGACCAGTCCAACCCCAAAATCTACTCATTCACTCAAATGTTGGAGGGTCGTGCTTCGCGGCTACCAGTACCAATCCAAATATATATCTAGGCAAGCAGGAAATCGTGGTAAAGCAAGTGGTATAGGTGGAGCAATTTTGAACAATTTTTCATTAATACGTAGAAGTCATAGAGGCAAAGGTAATTAACCCAACATCCCAGTCAAACTGATAGCTAGTTCCTTATTCAATTAGACTATATCGACTAGTAATTAAAGTGGATATTCAGAGCCTACCTATTTTTTATCTAAAGAAAAATTATTAAGTACTAGGAGCATATTCAGATACACCTGTTCAAGTTTGATAGGCAGCTTCTTAGACACCAGTTCCAGCTTCTCCACCACAAATTCACTCAGTTCCATATTCACAATAGCTATAAGTAACATACATTCCCCACTAGTAGCACAATCTACACGGCTTTGCTTCCCTTTGATTACACAGTTGGGTTTGGTTGTGATTTCAGTTGGACGAGGGTTTGTTCTTTAGAAATATGATGTTGGGGTATACGATTTATAATCCTTTATACAAAGAAATCCTGAAGCCAAGAGTCAGAAGTTGCACTACTATGGATGAAAACACAGTATTCTATATGAAAGTGAAGGGAGAGATTATGAGAAAGAAAATGGAGTTCTGGTTAAGTACCATAGCTCAGCTCTCAGAAAGAGAGCTCATTAATAAGCGCATTCATGCTATTAGTCAGGTAAGTAGATCAAGCAAGTTTGCTTCTCAAGTATGAATCAAAATTTAGAAAACCCAGAGGGAGGAGCTAGTAATTCTGTTCTTCTTAATTTAATCAATAAGTGAAGAGTTAGAACTTGCAGTATTCTCTTTAGTAGTGGATCTCTTGTATTTAATCAATCAAGGGAGCTAGTGACCTTAAGGCCAGGAAGTTGAAGTATGATTTATTATACACATTCCCTACTAGATGAGCGAAAGAATCTACTTATATCAAGGGATACTAGCAATTGATGAAGGTAAGGACTCAAAATGAACTCTACTTAAATCAAGGGATAAAAGTTGTTGATGAAGGTAAGGACTTAACACAAATATAGACATGCACTTAAAACAATAGAGTTCCTCTTGTATTGTATTGTTCAACTATTTAGTAAGCAATATCATACTCGAAGCATTCTGCAATGTATATCCTATCATTTTAATAATGTATATCCTAGCAGACCTCAACAAGCTATCTAAGAAAACCAGACCAAACTCGTAGGAATTGGTATTCACTAGCCGCCGGACTCAACTAAGCTCATGAAGCAAGCATACCAGCATGAAGCCAGGTCGTTCATGCTGAATGGTTACACATGTGAAGTAAGGGCTTCCAGGTGTGAGCATGCACACTGCCATCCTATCATAGCATGCACACCAACATCATAGCTAGCTACGATAAAATAATTATATGAAAAATAATTATAACATAAAATGTTACAAAACTAATGTTAACTAAAAGTTAACAATAATTCAAATATGAGTTTCATATTACAGATTTACATAAGAACTATATACTAGTTGCCTTAGATGAATAAGATTTGCTTCGATTGGAAGCTAAATAAGGCCTCAAATCATTTGATTTGTTTGAGTAGAGGTTGGTTCCCATTTCGATGAGAAAATAACTTAATTTACGAGAAAAAGTAATTGAAAAAAAATAGACTCCCTTAAAACATAGTTTATAGTTTTGATTTGCGTGTAGATCAGCTTTTGTTTAAGTGGAGACTAATTCAAATGGCGGAAAACCCTTTCATAGAGTCCCTGCTAGCCAGGGAAAGGACTAACAAGATGAATTGTGGTGTAGTTTTTCCTATCTTGTTTGTCGTGATTTGATGCAAACAATAAATTTGTTTGTTGTTTGTTGTGATGTAATATAATCATTTATGTTGTTGTGTAATGTAAACATTGAGAGCAAATATTAAAAATTGGATTCAAGGTTTAAAAAGAGAAAATAAGCATGTTGTTTTTTGTCTAACTTCTTTGTTCTGATTTAATGCAAATGATAGATTTGTTTATTGTTTGTTGTGCTGTAATTTAATTATTTTTTGTTTCTATGTAATGTAAATATTGGGAACAAATACTAAAATTAGGATTCAAGATTTAAAAAGAGAAACAAATAAACATGTTGTTTAATTTCTATAATTCACTATTTACAATAGAACAATAAATGAAAATAAAAATGAAAAAGAAATTGTTCATTACACATAACTAGTTTGGAGATGATTTGGAGGAAAGGGTTGCAAAATGAAATTGTCATGTTTTCAATGCAGCAAATAAGAGATATGTGCAAAACTCCCCTCACACATGGAAAATTATTTGAAAGCAACATACCCTAAATTTGTAGCCATTCCCCATGTGTAGCTACGCAAAAGAGTGCATACTTTGTATTCTAGGCTACCACAAAAGTAGGAAACCCTAAGGCTAGAGTTAGAGATAGAGAAGAAAATATGTGACACCCATACTAGAATGTGAATCTAAAGCATTGAACATGAAATGTGGTGTTCCTTACTCCTATAACTTGAGAATCACACAATATATAGAAATATTAGCATGCATTAAACAAAAAATAATAAAAAAAAAAACTAGAAATCGAGACAATGACAACATAATTGTTAGTTTTATAAACCCAGATCTAGTTATTAGTCTCTGATATTTTATTGCAATTATTAATTGAAAACATATTGAGATCCTAACTAATTATGCAGTGGAAAAACACGGTAAATTATACATACCTTTGATAGTTAAATTTACCTTGGAAAACCCCAACTGAGGAAAAACCATCAAATAGTTGAGTTTTATTAAGATAAAAATTCTAGAATCCCTTCCTAGGAAAATGACCCACCAAGGAATTAAAATAAAAAAATGATAGCATTCAAACCTCAATATCATTCCTTTTATCTTCTTGGTTACTACCCGTCAGTTGCACCTTGCTTGTTTCCTTTAACACTACACCTAGAGGTGCACCTTTCTTATTTCCTTTTGATCCACTAAGTAGTTGGCATGATGTTGAACTGCGAAAAAGTCTAACACTTCGACTACTTTGACACAAATGACTTTGATTACTTCAATAGGTTCAGTATCGGCTTCGACAAGTCCAAACCTCGACACAACCCACTTCGACAACCTCGACAGGTTTCATGGTCGACATACAACATCTCGACATGCATTGTCAACAATGACAACTATTAAACATCGACATAATGTCTCTCTATCTTCCAGTCGTCTTCGATGGTTAAATTTCTGAACCGTTATAACTTCTTTTGTAACTGAACATAGTAGGTAGTCACCCAAGCATCTCAGCACTCTATATAAACATGTACACTATTGTAGTATACATAGATCATCCTTCATGGAGAAGAAGTAATAATATAAATTAGTTTGATGTCTTGCGTATGGTTTGTGCACATAATTTCTGTCTATATAGTGTATTTCCTGTTTTACCTATCCTTTCTATGCTTTTGCCATAACAGTGCTCGACTCCTTCAATTGAACTTTTTTCCCCAGCATGCACTGTGGGCACAACTTGGATCATTGGTATCAGAGCTTTTTCAGAGATTAAGTTACATAATCTCTTCCATCAAAGTTATTTAAATTATGCCTGCTCAAACATGCTCGCAACACAAGCAGAGACTATCTTCGAATTTAGAAAAGATGGCCGAAAAAGAAGACAATAGACATGCAACTAAGGAGGAAAAGCAACTCATAGAAAAAACATCGGCTCATCAGTGAACCTAAATGTTTTCCTAGTTCAGCAATATTCTCATGTTATTCGCTTCGACATCTGGAGAATCATTGACGGACCCCACTATGATAAAATCAGCTCCTTCGAAGTGAAAATGAATCTGGACATACCGAATCTCGAAGCCAAGATTAACACGGAATCCATCGACAATTGGATTCAACAATTGGAATCTTACTAATCCATGAATCAATTCCCTGAAGTAGAAAATATGACCATTGTATCCTTAAAGATGTCAACCTCTTTAAATTGCTCATGGGAAAATTTATAGACAAAGATGGAAAAAACGACAACCCCATAAACACATGGGTAAACATTTTTTAGTATGTTTGAAAGGAGTTCTACCCACCCAAGTATCTTGAGGAATAGTACAAGAAGTGGAAACAACTAAGGAAATGGAAATACTAGTCCGTGTAGAGTTACACAGATGAATTCTACTGAATCATGGCTAGACTTTCTGCCCAAGAAGAAGAGAAGTTGCTTGTCCTTAAGTACGTTAGTGGATTAACCATGTACATTCAGCAAGAGATGGAATTTCTGACAGTTAGTACTCTTGCGGATGGATTTTATTACGCTAACAAGATTGAAGCTAAACAAAAAGGGAAATCACTTTTCGCGAACAAGTCAACAGGTCAAACATCTGACAAGAAGTCATTAGCCAACTTCGAAAATTCAAAGCACCCTTCTCAGTTGACCCTAGCAAAGCATGATTATTATAAGAGGAAATTTTAGAAAGACAAGAAAGATGACAAAAAACATCTCTCGCCAACAAATGGTGTGATTATTACAATTTATCCTCGTGTTAGGGATGATTTTAAGGAACCATACATATTTAAAAGTGTATAAATGTTGGAAAATATTACCAATTCTTAAAACGCCCACTATAAAATGATTGGTGATTTTTTTCAAAAAAATATTTTAATTTCCAAGGATTTTATATTGTTTATATAATAATTTGGTGATTTTTAGGCTCAAAAAAATTTACCCCATCAAAATTGGGTGAAGAAGGGCTTCAAAAAATGCAAAATGGTGAATGTTTTTTGGGAGAAAAACATGGAAAAATAGCCCACTGGGATAAATTTCACCCCTAAAATTATCCCTACCTGGTGTGATACGTCATAATGCAAAGCTTGAAAGACAATTTTGGAAGAATTGTCGAACTTCGACTTATCCGACAAATCCCTGGTAGAATCCAACCCATAAGCATCAAAATTCTAGTCTTCAACATTAACCACTCTGATAGCCTTGACTATCATCGATGAGGAGGAACAAGAACGTATGTTCTATACATAGATATGGGTTCAAAAAAATCCATTACATCTGATTGTGGATAATGGTATCCAAAAGAACTTCATTTCTGAAATCCTTATGAAGACATTAGGACTTTCCAAAAATCCACATCCTTAGCCTTACAATATTGGTTGGATGAAGGATGGATAGGAACTAATGATCACTCACCAATGCATAATCACCTACTTTATCAAGCCTTTTAAAGATGAAGTACTTTGTGATGTTGCACCACTTTCTATAGCCGATGCTTTGTTTGGAAAACCTTACTTATGGGATCGACAAGGTGCATATCAGTCACAACCATAGAAGGTGATTGTCGAAATTCATAATCAATGGCACAAGATACCAAAGAGACAACCCATGTCACGTCCCCATCCCTCTACTCGACGGAGAGGACACAACTATGATGCTATCTAACCCAGGAAATGTAAATCCCATGAACATACACATGATGAAAATGCATTGAAACTAAAAACATACACAAGTGCATAAACCATTAACATACAATGGAAGAAAATTACATTTCATTCAGATTCAAGAATTCAACATGTTCATAGTAATTTATCAAGAAAATTTACAGTTAGAAGGATTTAAAAACAAGATACTTATCTTAGAAAAAGCTTGTCTTGCAACCAGCTATGTCACTGCAACATTCCACCTAACCACAGGCCAATGTGTTCATCAATCTCTCAGCAATACTGCCACCCCCGAGCTAGGCATGATTTCCATAAGGAATGAGGGGAACACTAGTAGGCTCACACGTAGCCAAGGATATACAAAAATCAGCCAAGACAACACAGTTTGGTTTATCAGGATAAAAAGGAGCTCGAAAGGTTGACTGCTAAGCTAGTGAGCTCAATTAAAGATCCATGGACACCTACACCAGATCTAGCCTCACTTTTAAAACATCCACACACCCAACACAAGGAAGCATCCCCTTCTCTACCACACAGTCCCTCAGGCCATGCCTTCCCTTTGAGTTCTATTCAGGGTGTGCAAAGAAGAAAGCCAGCCCTTTAGCTGTGTCTGTGAGGTTCTTTCTTCCACTACGTTTATCAAGCTAGCTCAGACCCCATTTCCACTCCAAAATAGTCCAAATCATAATAGTGGAGGAATCCACATCAAGATACATAGTTCTAGGTTGGGGAAAAATAGTTTGGTAACCAAAACAAATTGCTAAGAAGGGTGAAAACAACCCCCTAGCAGCAAATCTGATTCCCAGGGACATTTTGGACCTAATGTGGACAAAATAGACTCAAAAACACCCAGAAAAATCATGGGTCTCTCCTACCACTCATTGGCTTCACCAAAAAATGAATTCCTTCTTAAATAAATTCCAAAGAACGACTTCCCCCATGAGGGGAAACACACAACAACCAAAAATGGGAGTAAAATCAACCACGTGAGTGCATCCAGAAATGTTTTCCTGCGCGTGAGCACATGAGGAATTCTCCTATGTGAGTAGTGAGCTGCGAATCCCTCTGTGAATACCTATGTTCAATTGCCGCCTTCGTGATTGTAGCATGGGTTTTCTGCCCACATGAGGGAACTGAATGTGACCCCCCTATTTGGGCATGCATGAGGTCAAGGACTAGAAGCTCTGCCAAAACTGACGGTTACCAATGCATACATTTCCCCAAGGCAATAACTGCCCAACTAACCCATGGGAATTAAATTGGTTGGTGAATAAGACAAGGAAAGTAGTTTCCCACTCTCTTGGGTTCTTTCCGTGACATTTGGATTTTCCCTATTGGCCCCAAAGGTTGAATATTCCCCCCCCCCCTATCCTTAGGAATCATCCCCCCATCTCATTATTGTTGAATTGACATAGCTGGTTGTGGGTATTTTAATTAATTTGCATATGTACATGGTGTCCACAATTATAATGTGCCTGGCTAGCAAAAAATACCATTGTCATCGATTTTAATCATCGAAACATAAAATGATAAATCAATGGTGGGGCTTTTTCCTTTAGTTCCACACCACGATTACTTACAATATATACATCAAATACATTTAAAGCAGTCAGGGTCAAAATGGGGGTGCTACAACCCACATATACGGTTGCTATGATATCTTCCAAACAAATAAAGAATCTTATCAACCATGCTCAGAAGTTCGCATTGATTATGATAAAACCTCAAAATTCTAGGAAGACCGCAAAAATGAGTTGACTAATCGACCAACGCATATCCCAACAACAAAAACAGATCGACCATATTCTTGATGAATATCAAAATGTATTCAAAGAATGATACAGATTACCTTTGCATTGTCAGGTAAAACATTCCATTGAACTTGTTCCTGGTTCTTCATTACCTAACACATCTGTTTACAGAAGGTCCATTCTCAAGAATGAAGATATTCATAGAAAAATCTAGGATTTGATCAACAAAGGTCACATCCACCCCAGCTCCTCTCATTGTGGAAGTCCAGTCATGCTAGTTCCAAAGAAAGAAGGGACTTGTCGCATGTGCATCGACTATTAGGATCTCAACAATATTTCAATAAAGAAAAGGTATCCTCTTCCACAGATAGATGAACTGATAGACAATATGAAAGGTGATAAGTTCTTTATGAAGCTTGACCTTAAGTCGGGGAATCATCAAATTCTAATCGAGTCCTTTGATGTATGCAAAATTAAATTTCAATACTAAAGAAGGATTGTTTGAATGGTTGATCATGCCTTTCATCTTAACCAATGCACCTGCAACCTTCATGAGATATATGGATGACCTTCTATGACCCTTTATTAGAAAGTTTATCATTGTCTATGTCGATGACATCTTTATTTTTAGTCGATCATGAGAAGAACATCTCAGATAGATTTGAGAAGTCTTCTACATTCTCCACTAACATCGACTATAACTGAACATGGATAAATGCTCATTTGCGGTGACCAACATCAAATATTTTGGGTATGTAATTGGCTCTACAGGAATTCATGTTAATGCAGAAAAATTACATATCATCAAATATTGTCCTATTCCTCAAAAAACTCATGAACTAAGAAGTTTTCTTATTTTGGCAAATTTTTATCAACGGTTCATACAAGTGGCTTCAGTCGGATCACATGGACTTTGAATTAGTTGACTAAAATAAATGGGAAAAATATCTTCAAATTGACTCTCACACAATAACATACTTTTGAACAACTCAAAAACAAGCTTTGTACTACACCTTTACTTGTGTTACCTAATTTGCATCAGCCCTTTGAGATTGAGACGGATACATCAGAGTATGCCCTTGGCATAGTGATCACTTAGTCGGGTCACCCAGTTGTGTTTCATTTCAAAATTTTCAATGACATTGTTAGAAGGTGTTCAATGTATGAAAAGGAATTGTATGGCATTGTACAAGATCTTAGGAAATGGAGATACTACATTCTTGCCAAGGAAACGATCATTCTTACTGACCATAATCCTTTATAGTTCGCTTTGTTTTAGACAAAAAATATAGACAACTTGACAAGTCAAGTGGATTAATTACCTACAACAATTTTAGTTGGTAATTAAATATGAGAAAGGTAAGGCTAATGTCGTAGTCAATTTGATTAGACAACCACCTAGTACTCTGCTATCTATAGTGATGAGTATGCAGGGTTATCACACCACTACTTGGCCAAAATTGTATTCGGTATACTACAACTTCTCCATAATTTATCGACATATTTAGGTCGACACTCTATCTACTACCGACTACTTCCTGAAGGACACCTTGCTATACAAGATTGAACAACTTTGTGTACCAACTGGTGAGCACAAACATAAGCTCATTTGGGACGCGGAATACAACAAAATTGTAGGACATTTTGGAGCTGCAAAAACACTTGTTATCTTCCAAAAGTATTTTTACTGGCCTTCACTCAAATATGATGTCAACAAGAACATTAGATCATGCGTAGTTTGTTCCATTTCTAAACTTCCAAATCGACGAAAAGGATTGTACACACCCCTGGCATTTCCTAGTCAACCATGGGAATATATTTCTATTGACTACGTGACAGGATATCCTACTACCAAAAATCAGTTTGACACGATCTTAGTAGTAGTCGACAGATTTTCCAAGATGGCTATACTCATACCATGCAAGAACACTATGAAAATGCAACACACTACTCAAGTCTTCTTCAAACATGTTTGGAAGTATTATGGCCTTCCAACAATCATTATCTCTGACAAAGATCTCTGATTTTTCAGCACCTTTTGGAAAACTCTCTAGAAACATCTTGACATGATACTTTCTTTGTCAACAACATTCCATCCTCAAATACATAGACATACGGAATTCATAAATCATTTGGTAGTATAGTTGCTTCACATGTACAACCATAATCATCATCGAACATGGGATGGAAGCCTTCCATACATAGAACACAACTACAATCATGCTTAACACAGTTCTATGGGAAAGATTCCATTCGAGATCTGTTATGGATTTCAACCTTCAACACCTATGAACATAATCAGTTCCTCAACACGGTCGAATGACACTGAATTCGGAGGATGGAAAGTTGAGAAAGCATTAAAGTTCAGAGATGAAATATACAACATCCATAAGAAAGCATAGGAAATGTTGCAACGAGCTAATGAAAAATCTAAGGCCAACATGATAAGCATCATATTCCTCATATATTCCAAATTAGGGATCAGGTCTAGTTACATTTAAAGAAGGAGCGCTTCACTGACCCATATAGAAAGCTAAAAGTTTTGCAATATGGTCTATACAATATCCTTTAATAGATTAGAGAAAATGATTTTCAGTTCAACATTCTTACATGCCTTGGCCGACCATCGAGTCCTCAATGTAGATTTAATTTGACCATACCATGCACCATTGTTGAAAAAGAACGACTTGTAGACAATAGAACCGACAGACATCCATCTAGATGTTCAGGAACCTCTTCTTTGTGACACCATTGTGGGACGACATATATGCCATACAAGGATGAAATCCATTCCCTTATTTCAAGTGACTAAAGTTGGACAACTCCTGACATAAGAAAAGTTGTACTCTTCTAATGAAATAACCAACAAGTTTCCTCATGTGAATGAGCACACAATGGATACCATTGTTTCTTAAGGAAGGAGGAATGACCCAGTCAACATTTGGCATGTTGTCGAACTTCGACAAAGTCTAGCACTTTGACTACTTTGACACAACAGACTTCGACTACCTCAAAAGGTTTTGTATCAGCTTTGACAAGTCTGAACCTTGACAAAATCAATTTTGACAACCTTGACATACAACACCTCGACATGCATAATCGACACCAACGATTGTCGAGCATTGACAGAATGTCTCTCTATCTTCCAGTTGTATGCGATGGTTGATATTCCAAACCATTATAACTTCTTTTGCAACTGAATGTAGTGGGAAGTCACCCAAGCATCTCAACACTCTATATAAACATGTACACCATTGTAGTATATATCGATCATCCTTCTTGGAGAATAATTAATAATAGAAATTGGTTCGAATTCTTTCAGATTTTTTGTGTGCATACTTTCTATCTATATAGTGTATTTTCTAATCTACCTATTATTTTTATGCTTCCTCCATAACAATGCTTGAATCCTTCAGTCGAACTGTTGTCCCTAGCATGCACTTGGGAATGACCTGGATCACCTTTGACCCTTCCCATACAATTTCATACTTTTCTCAAAGTCCATATTCAACCACTTAGTGAGATCTCACCAACTCTGTGTGACTGTTGTAAGTCACCTTCTCTCACCTAGGATGCCTTTTATAATATCACAATATGAAAACACCATGGGAAAATACCATGATCCTTTTAGATCACTTTACATAATGTAAATACATAAGTACATGCAGTTTAATAGTTCACTTTACTAAAGTGAATCTCCTAAGTATGAGAGGCATTAACGATGAATTCAACTTATTACACATTCTCCACATTGAAGCACCTGCCCAATCCTACAAAAATAAACACTCCCTCTTAGCAAGGAAGGTAATTATTCGAGAGCCACTTGTAACTAGTTCTAGCTATGACCTCAATACATGTTTTCTCACATCATACTACAACTAGAATTCCTCCAACCCTACTAGTTAGCTATTACATGTTTATTGGAAGACATAGACTCAATTAATCTACACATGTGTACATCAATGTGAATAAGTTTGAAAACTTTATCAAATTCCTTGTCTCCCTCATTGTGCTCCTAGGATCCTTCTACTCCTATGCATCAATCAATGTCATCTCATACCAACTAGGTCTCTTGGCAGAATGAGAAGGGGATAACTCCATTTTTCCTTTGAATTTTTAGTTCCCATACTAGAATTATGTGAGCTATTCTCACCCTTTGAAGTCTTATTCTCCTTTACCTCAAGCACTAACATTGATTCGTTATCCAAGATCCCCTTAGATTCAACTCCAGGATTTCCCTATAACCTATAAAATTTTCCCTCTTTGACTCCAAGAAATCAAGTCGAGTCTACGCCATATCCCATCGGTTAAATGAGAACCCATCCCCTCTCAAAATATATGGTGTATCCAATGTTCTCCAATGTCGATATGGAGGCCAACTTCATCCTAATATTTGGTAAATACAACGCGTCTGTCACCTTCTTTGATCCTCCTGGCTCTAGTTTAAATCTGATTGTTCCAATTCTCTTGACAACACACATGGAATGAGTGTCAGGATCCACATGTAAATCTTTCTATGTCCATAATAACCTGGTTAACAACTTGGATGTCACCATCATGTGATGAGAATCCCCACTATCCACGAACTACGAACTACTAAAACCTATTCCATAAATACAAGAGACTATTGAGAATAATTTCTTGAAATTATCAACGAAATCATCAACCTGAGTGTCACATGCCCCAATTTGCAAAAACAATTTTATAATATTTGAGGAACATTGTGTTAAATTTTATGCTAAGTTATAATTGATGACCCATTGGGGTTAAGAATATTTAATGTAAATTCATAATATTTTATTTATAAATAAATAAATGAGGAGACAACAGCTTAGGGAAGCTGTTAAAAGAGTGTTTACTGGTTAATTGGTGGAGGAGATTGGGTGGAGAGAAAACTGGCAAGTGGCAGCATCCTCAAACCACTTCCAATAGTTGCAGGTGGAAACTTCCCTATATTTGTGGTCATGATTCCCTAAGAAAGTGGAATTAGATGCCCCAATTTGCAAAAACAATTTTATAATATTTGAGGAACATTGTGTTAAATTTTATGCTAAGTTGTAATTGATGACCCTGTGGGGTTAAGAATATTTAATGTAAATTCAGATTATTTTATTTATAAATAAATAAATGAGGAGACAATAGCTTAGGGAAGTTGTTAAAAGAGTGTTTACTAGTTAATTTGTGGAGGAGACTGGGTGGAGAGAAAACTGGCAAGTGGTAGCATTTTCAAACCATTTTCAAGAAAACAGTAAATATTATTATTATTCCAGTATTAATATACTGATAAAAATATAGATATTATAGTTAACAGAAGTAAAGTAAGTAAATTAACATTTAAAAGCCATGTGAAAAGGAAATAGTAAAATAGTTTATAAACATTAACATTACAGACCAGTGTGTGTTTTATTTAGGACTATAGAATTCTTTTATAATCCTTTTTACATTACAAAATTACAAAAATTACTGAAAGTCAACAATACCCTAGTTTCAAGTAGTCTACACTAAAACCCTAAGTATTCTCTTAACTAAAACTTTGGAAGCAAAAACTGTAAAATTTATTTAGGATTTCTTATTTTACAGAGCTAGTATCAAACTTATAACTGTAAGTAATTTCATCATTCATTATTATATTTCTAAAATTAGAGTCAAGAATACTATAAGTAGAAACAAGGATTTCATAATCTATAGGGTTTTACAATAATTCTTTTTAACCCTTAAAAGCCGAGTTCTAGAAATTAAACAATATCTTTTAAACAGTGCTTTAAAATTTATTATAATACAGAGTATTAAAAATTACAATACATATGTAAATCATGAACAAAAAAAACTAGTAATTATTAACCTATTGCAATATAAATCCTTAATCAAAGGTAGGCTTATAGCCTGTAAAATTGAAGGGTCGAAACCCAAGCCTGCTAATAAAATCAAATATACAAGTCTTTTATATTAAAATGTAACAAGATACATTACTGACAGTAAAGGTAAAACCCAATTCACTTTACAACTCGATTGTTCCACAGTCTTCTTTTCTTTAAAATCAAATGTAAAAAGGAAAACTGAAGCAACACGAGACATAGGTCACTTAGCATCTCTGAGCACAGAGGAGGTTCTTTATAAATTTTAAACAACAACATTTACATCACTTAAGCACTAAGGCTGAAACTGCATAACCAAAACCACACATACATCATGAATTCAAGAGCGTGTGTTACCTAGCGAAGTATTGCAAGGGTTTTCAAATAAAACTTGGGTAATAATCAACAAACTAAAAATCATAACCAACAGACAATCCCAAGCCATGTTCCCAACCACAATAACCTTCATCCAACAACCCAAACCGCAAGCAGGGAGAACCCACGATGAGATCGGGGCTTACTAGTTGGAATCCCATGAAGTTAACTGATGCATAAGCTTGCTTTCCACTTGAAGCCTGGAGCTGATAGCAAGAGCCTGCAAGAACATAAATCCAATTAATATTTAAACTCTATTCATAAATTATTAAAACCCTAACTTGATAAATCATTTGATAAGAGGAATTCAAGTAGGGTAAATGTATACCTGTGAACAAGAAGGAATTTGGATCCTAGAAGAAACAGTCACCCAGCTCGAATGCACTAAACCAAGAAGCAAGAAAACCCTCAAGCCAACTCTGTGACAGAGACAGCAAAGAGATAGTCTCAAGTTTCATGATGCTAAGGCAAGGAACAAGCATTCACAAGGGTAAAACCATTTACAGGCTTCCAGCCACTTGAAGAAACCTTTAACCACTCACATAGTGATTTATTTACTCACGAGAGAAATCGAAACACAAACTACAATACCAAAAACCACTTTGCAAAGTAATGCAAGCTACAGTGCCAAAGAATAAGGAAGCTGCAGGCCTCTCATGGCCGCAAGGACTCACAGCACAGCATGCAGGATGAAAAACCCTCGGACCAAAGTGAAAAGGAGTAGGGTTACAACGTTTTAAGTCAACCAACGCATGGAGGAGGCTTGTCCATGTGCCCTTCCAAAAATCTCACCAAGTGGGGGTCAAGTTCTAATGTCAGCGCTGCACATTCAATTTTTAAAACATATCATTGCCAATAATAAAAATCATGCCACTGATATTATTATGTTGATGTATATGTAACTTCGGAATGCATTTCACTTGTATTTCTTATATATTGTAACCCGATGTTTATTCCGGGATGTACTTGAGTTATTTCATGCCCCGATGTTCCTATCGGGAAGGTCTATCATGTAAACAAGTCATGTCAAGTCATTGTGGGAAACCCTCCTATTGTCTAAGGGTTAAAGTCCCCATAGTTCCGGGGCACTAGGGTTATTAGACTCTCCTAGTGAGGTCAGCCCTAGTAGGTTTTTTGTCATGCCAGGATTAGTATAAATAGAGAGTTGGACTCTCTATTTATCACACAACTCATACACACTCAAGTGTAGCGCATAGTTGAGGAAGGAGAAGACACTGGGGCTAGACAAGAAGAAGGTTATTGCTGTCGAGAGATCACTTACTGTTTTGGGGATTTTCTATTTTGGTGTTGATTCTATCTCTGAGGAAGTTGTAGGGTTTTCACCATTTATGGTTTCCCTGAGGATAAACACTGTGTTCATTGTCTCTTGTGTTTGAATGCTGTGCTTGTTATTCTCTTTGTAAAGATCAAAATATAATGCTAGATTAATGATGAAATTCTAACATGGTATCATAGCTAACCTGAGAAGAAGACACTGTGTAGTTGCGGGAACTAGGGCTTCCTAGTTTGGGGATCTTCCTCCATATATTTTCAGCAAAAGTAAGGTGGAATAAATCTCCTCCTTAGGGCGCATCTTTCTGTCGAAGCAAAATCCAATTCTGAGGTTTTTTAGTTTTGGGCCCGACACTGCTGCTAGAAATTAGGGCTTTTCACAGAAGAAGAATTTTTTAGTGATCCCAGGCCTGGATTGATCTCCTCCCCGAAATCGAAGTTAGGGATAAATTTCAAGGCATTTGGGTGGACATATCTCCGGAAAAGAAAAACCCTAATTTACTACTGAACCAGCACTGCAGGATTTCAGCTCCAAATCTAGATCCAACATCTTGACCTGGTAAGAACTAAATATTTTGTATTTCCATTTGATTTTCTCAGTTTAATGTTTCTCATCATACCAAGATTGATGAAAAGCTTGAGGGAGCTGATAAATTTCGAGCTTGAAAGTATAGGATCTCCCTGGTCTTGGAAGTATAACTTTCGAGCTTTCTATTATTACTTCTTCTCCATGAAGGATGATCTATGTATAGTACTATATCAATGAGGAGATTCCAGTTCTAGAGGGAGATGAGGCTAAGGCCCTGCATAAGAAGAATTTGGTTATGGCAAAAAGAATCATTGTTGATTCTATCAAGGATCATCCCATACCACAGGTGTCCTCCCTCAAGACACCTAAAGCTATGTTTGATGCCCTAACCAAATTGTTTGAAGGGAAGAACATAAACAGGAAGATGACTTTGAGAAACCAATTGAAGAATGTGAAGATCCAAAATGCTGAGACTATTCAGTCTTACTTTACAAGGGTTTCTAAGATCAAGGAGCAGCTAGAAGCAATAGATGAAGAAGTGGAAAATGCAGAGATTGTGATGACCACCTTGAATGGTCTCCCTGGATCATGGGACTCTTTCATTCAAGGAATCTATGCTAGAAAGAAGTTAGTCAAGTTCAATAGACTATGGGAAGAATTCTCTCAAGAAGAAGCTTGGATAGCAGCTCGAGAAGAGAAGATGGGTAGTAAAGATCAAGCTCTCACAGTTCACTCCAAGAAAAATAGGAGGAGCAATTATCACTCCAAAGGTAAGATCTCACACTCTATAAAAGATCTGAATACTATTAGATGTTACACATGTGATGAGAAAGGTCACATATCTATATTCTACCCTAACAAAAGAAATCTAAAGAAGAAGGGAAATAAGAGAAGACATCACGCCCATGCTGCAGAGGATGATGGACCTTCCACAAAGAGAATCAGACAAGAGAGTAATGACTCTTCAAGTGAGGATGAATATGTACTAATATCTGCTCTCATGGGAACTGTTTCACATGGAAGAAATTATTGGCTTATAGAAAGTGGTCCTTCCAAGCACATGACTAGATTCAAAGAATCATTTGTGAAGCTATCTAAACATGAGTCACCTCACAAGGTGAAACTTGGGGATGACTACCAGTATTCAATAAAAGGTAGTGGTGAATCCTTTTATAAACTAGACTCTAGAAAGTCTTTGAAGATGAAGAATGTATTATTTGTTCCAGGACTAAAGAAAAACCTCCTCTCCATATCTGTATTTGATGCAAAAGGAACGAGGGTTGCTTTTGTAGATGGCCAAGTTCTTATGTGGCCAAAGGGAAAGACTTTTGATGATGAAATAGTGATTGGAGAACAAGAAGGAGGTATATACAAGTTAAAGGGCCAAGCAGATCAATCTTTGGTTCATGACACAGTAGAATGAAATGAACTTTGGCATAGAAGGATTACACATGTACATTACAGAGCACTATCACTTGGAAGCAAAGAGTGTGAAGGTCTTCCAAAAATTCAAGCAAAACATGAAGGGGTCTGCAAAGGATGTGCGAAAGGAAAGAACAGAAAGAAGACATTTCCAAGTAGCAAGAGCAAAGCAAAAGGAATCTTAGAAATCATCCACTCTGATGTATGTAGACCAATGTCATCAAGCTCACTAAGCGGGTATGTGTACTATGTCTCTTTTATTGATGATTTTTCTAGGAAGACATGGATTTAATTCATGAAGAATAAAGATGAAGTGTTTAGCAAGTTCAAGGAATTCAAAGCCTTGATCAAAAACCTAACTGAAAAGAAGATCAAGACTTTCCGATCAGACAATGGCAGAGAATTCACTTCAAATAAGTTCAAGGAACTATGTAAGGACTCAGGGATTAAGAGAGAGTTGTCCACTCCTTATAATCCACAACAGAATGGGATTGCAGAGAGGAAGAATAGAACTATCATGGAAGCTGCAAGAGCTATGCTCATGATCAAGATATTCCTATGCATCTTTGGGCAAAAGTAGCCAGAAAAATAGTGTACGTACAGAACCGTACTCCACATAGAGTACTTGAGAACAAGACTCCTAAAGAAGCCTTCTCCGGAAAGAAACCAGAATTCAGCCATCTTAGAATATTCAGTTGTCCTGTGTACATACACATTCCAAAAGAGAAGAGAACAAAATTAGATCCTTCAGGAAAGAAGGGTATATTTGTGGGATACTCTGAAAGCTCGAAGGCTTACATAATATACTTCCCAAGGTTAAAAAAGATTGACATCAGCAAGGATGTAACATTTGATGAAGATTCAGCCTACATCAAATCCAGAAAGAAACCTGCTGAAGAACCTGAAGAAGCAGAAGCTCCCAGAATTCATGATACAATCATCAACGAAGAAACTCAAGAAGAAGATCGAGAATTTGAAGAACCACAAAGACCTGTAGATCCACCATAGGAGAAGAATCCTCACAAGAGGAAACCTACTTGGGTACGAGAGATTATCCAAGGTGCGGAAAGATATGGGGTTCCAGAAGATAATCTCAGAGAAAGAAAGAGGACCAGATCCTGTTCCATTTATGTAGCTTTACTATGTGACTTCATTGATAAAGAACCTTCGAAATATGAAAAAGCGGCAGAATGAAAAGAATGGAAAGATGTGATGACCGAGGAGTATCAATCGATCATGAAGAATGATTTTTGGGATGTGGTCCCAAGACCAATAGGGAAGTTAGTTGTAACTTCCAAATGGATCTACAAGATCAAGCATGCTGTAGATGGTAGCATTGAAAAGTATAAGGAAAGATTTGTGGCTCAAGGTTTCTCTTAGAAAGAAGGAATAGACTATGAAGAAACCTTTGCACCTGTAGCCAGATACACTTCCATCAGATCAGTACTTTCTCTGGCTGCAGTGATGAAATGGAAGATACACCAAATGGATGTCAAGATTTCTTTCTTGAATGGTCTAGTAGAAGAGGAAGTGTATGTGGAGCAGCCACTCAATTTTGAGACACATGACAGGAAGTCTCATGTGTGTAGATTGAAGAAATCCCTATACGGTTTGAAATAGGCACCCAGGACATCGTACGGCAGAATTGACAACTTTCTATCCAGTTTGGGCTTTACCAAGAGTAAAGCAAATTCCAACCTTTGCTAAAAGGTGGAAGATGGCAACCCAGTGATACTTCTACTATATGTAGATGATATGTTTGTGACAGGTATGGATGGGTTGATTGTTGATACCAAGAGAAATCTTGCTGATGAGTTTGAGATGAAGGACTTGGGAATGATGCATTATTTCCTAGGTATGGAGGTGTGGAAAACTATAGATGGAATCTTCCTTGGACAAGGAAAGTATGTAGTAGAGATCCTGAAGAGATTTGGGATGATGGACTGCAAGGCATTAACCACACCTATGGCATCAAACCTGAAGCTATTGAGTGATGCTTCATTAGAGACAGTTGATGCCACGATGTATCGTCAGATGATTGGGTCCTTTATGTACCTAACGAACACAATACCATATATTTTTATTTGTTGTTAACACCTTGAGCCAATACTTGACAGATCCAAGACATGTTCACTTGACTGCTGCAAAACATATTCTGAGGTACCTGAAGGGTACAGTTGACTATGGGCTAAAGTATAAGGCTGATCATAGGATTAACCTGGAGGGTTATGTTGATGTAGGTTGGGCAGGAAGCTCCATCGATAGGAAGAGCACTTCAGGTTGTTGCTTCAGTATGGGATTAGGTGTGATCTCATGGTTTAGCAGGAAGCAATCCTATGTGGCACTGAGTACAACTGAAGCAGAGTATGTTGCAGCTTGTTCAGCTAGTTGTGAGGCAGTATGGCTGAGGAAGCTACTGTCTGATTTATTTGATCTCCAGTTAGATGCTACTTGTATATACTGTGACAACCAAAGTTGTGTAAAGTTGTCAAAGAATCCAGTATTCCATGACAAGTCGAAGCATATCGAGATCAAGTATCACTATATCAGGGATATGGTGCAGAGAGGAGCAGTGAAGCTCTAGTATGTTGCAACAAAAGAACAGATAGCTGATGTGTTCACTAAGCCATTGGCTAGGGTGAAGTTTGAGTACTTCAAGGAGAAGCTTGGTGTTCTCTAGATCAAGGTTCCTCCCAAGAGGAAGTGATGTGTTCATGTTGAGCCCTTCTGACATGGTGAGAGGATTGGTTCCTTCCATGATCAGATGTAAGTGTTGTGTCATTCTGACATGGTGAGAGGATTGGTTCCTTCCATGGTTCGATGTAAGAGCTGTGACATGGTGAGAGGATTGGTTCCTTCCATTATCAGGTATATGTGGATACCACATCCAACATGAAAAAGGGATGGCTCTGTGAAGACACATCTAGTATGAAAAAGGACTAGCTCTATGTAGATGGCACATCCAGCATGAAAAAGTCCTAGCTCTATGAAGACACATCTAGTATGAAAAAGGACTAGCTCTGTGTAGATGGCACATCCAGCATGAAAAAGGGCTATCTCTATGAAGAATCATCTAGTATGAAAAAGGACTAGCTCTGAGTAGCTGCCACATCTGGTATGAAAAATGACCAGCTTTGTGATGCCTCATTTGGTATGAAAAAGGACCAGCTCTGTGATGCCTCATCTAGTATGAAAAAGGACTAGCTCTGAGAAGACTCATCTAGTATGAAAAAGGACTAGCTTTGAGTAGCTGCCACATCTTGTAAGAAAAAGGACCACCTCTGTGATGCCTCATCTGGTATGAAAAAGGACCAGCTCTGTGATGCCTCATCTAGTATGAAAAAGGACTAGCTCTGAGAAGGCTCATCTAGTATGAAAAAGGACTAGCTCTGAGTAGCTTCCACATCTAGTATGAAAAAGGACCAGCTCTGTGATGCCTCATCTGGTATGAAAAAGGACCAGCTCTTTGATGTCTCATCTAGTATGAAAAAGGACTAGCTCTAAGATGATACATTTAGTATGAAAAAGGACTGGCTCTTTAAGGGTTACTATGACAAGAAGAATCAAGAGAAAGCACCTATGATGGTGGCCAGTGATGATCTAGATCGAGTGATGATGACCCATATCCAGTGATGATGATCCAACAGAAATGATCCAGATCGAGTGATGATGCCCAATGATGATCCAAATCAAGTGATGATCCAGATCCAGTGATGATGTCTAGTGATGATCCAGACCGAGTGATGATCCAGATTCGATAATGAAGATGAATTGAAGATGAAGAAGACTTGAAGATGATGAGGACTCAATGATGATCCAGAAGATACAAAGAAGAAGACTTCTGCTGAAAATTGTGTCGAAAGAATACCTTCTTAGTTAAGAGGAAGTGTTGATGCATATGTAACTTCAGAATGTATTTCACTTATATTTCTTATATATTTTAACCCGATGTTTATTCCAAGATGTCATGCCCCGATGTTCCTATCGGGAAGGTCTATCATGTAAACAAGTCATGTCAAGTCATTGTGGGTAACCCTCCTATTGTCTAAGGGTTAAAGTCCCCGCAATTTCGGGGCACTAGGGTTATTAGACTCTCCTAGTGAGGTCAGTCCTAGTAGGGTTTTTGTCATGTTGGGATTAGTATAAATAGAGAGCTGGACTCTTTATTTATCACACAACTCATACCCACTCAAGTGTAGTGCATAGTTGAGGAAGGAGAAGACACTGGGGCTAGAGAAGAAGAAGGTTATTGCTGTCGGGAGATCACTTACTGTTTTGGGGCTTTTCTATTTTGGTACTGATTCTATCTCTACAGAACTTGTGAGGTTTTCACCATTTATGGTTTCCCTGAGGAAAAACACTGTCTTCATTGTCTCTTGTGTTTTATTGCTGTGCTTGTTATTCTCTCAGTAAAGATCCAAATATAATGCCAGCTTAATGATGAAATTCTAACATATTATACCATGGAAACTAGTATAGTGATGGATTCAAAACTTATAAGGTTTGTTGCTATCAATTCGACTACATTATAGTAGTTCTTAGGTAGATAAAACTACCTTAGGTTATAAATTAGGATGATGGTTATGGCTTAATGTTAATAAATTATAAATCAACATATTATTGTAATATTGCAATAACAATTGTATCGAGGTTATAAACTCAATACTATGTACACAGCTTGTCTACTAGCTGTTCTAAGAATAGAATCTAATTGCAAACAAATCAAACAAGTTTGGTATTGTTTGATGACTAGTAAAGGAAAAATAGAGTATAGATATAATGTTATTTATGATTTATTTTATAAATTGGAAAAGCCTTAAACTTCTCCACATAAAAACTTGATGCTAATAAATGTGGGAGTCTTCAAAGAGACTGAAGACTAACCTTATTGAAAGAGTTTCTCATAAGAAGCTAACCACTCATTGTAAACTTTACTATCAAAAATCTAAGAATATGTTCATACATAAAGAGCAGTACACTTGAGTATTAAACATAAAAATAGTAGTAAGACCACGAAACAATCGAAGTAATTATGTGCCAAGACCTTGAGGTCTATGCTCACTATGGAAATCTATAAGATAAAAGGTCATTATGGTGTAAATATAAATACTATCATAGATCCAAAACAATGAAAGAAATTTACTTTACCTCATCGAATACTTGCATCTTAATAATCAATTTATATACTAGCATCTTAGCATGCTAGATAAGTACTTTCTCGATATAATTTAAAATAAACACCTACTTGATCATATGCTTACCTGCTGAACATGTAAGAACCAACAGTCCATTCGAGTTAGCAGAACACTAAGTAAGCATCGATTTCAAACAAGGTTTCTCACCTAGTTGACAAAAGTAAATCATCAGTATAGCTAGCAGCAACTAAATGCAAGTCCTCTTTCTATCACATATGAAAATTAAATTTGTATTAGTTTTACTGTTATTTGAAACTAATCCTTAAATTTTGTTAAACTGTTTCATTTTCCACTAACCGCTTGTAGTTACTAAACTACATTTTAAGACATTTTATGTCACTTTAAAAATTTTAATTTTTTACGAAATTTTGGGTCATTACATGTGGTATCATAGCACAAGGTTCAAACACTAGGCCTTGATGAAGCTCAACTTGCTTATATGGAACAGTAAATTTAAATCATTATGCTGATGTTGTTTTCCTTGAATGAAATACATAGATAAATTTGTTTCTGATTTAATAACAGGTATGGAAAGATTGGAAGAATATGCAGAAGAGGAATCTCCTTACACTGAACAAGATAATCTACAAAAAGAACCTATACAAGAAGATATAACCAATAATTCTTCTGAACTACTACAAACAGTTAACGAATTAAAATCAGAAATGGAATCAGTTAAAAAAGAAAATGAGAGGATTATGAGAGCTCAGGAGGAGCTAAATCAAATCTTAATAGAAAGATTTCATACTGAGGAAAAGGGTAAAAGAGCTGATTCTGAAGATATAAGTTATCAACATAAGTATAAAAAGACTAAACAGATTAAAAATGAAAGTAGCTCATCTTCCGAAGTATATGGTGATCTACATAACTCTCATTATACTAGTGACAGTAGTGAGGATAACTGCCATACTAGGAAAAGGAAATATAAACCTTATGAAGAAATCTTGGGGGATTTCAAGAATATCAAGCCGCCAACATTTAATGGAGAAACTGAAAAAGGGGAGGAAGCGGAATCCTGCCTATCCGGGATGAAGAAGTACTTCCATATTTATAATTATTCTAATCAAATAAAGGCTAGGATATCTATTTATAATCTTACAGGGAAAGCTGATATATGGTGGCAATACTTAAAAGGAGTGAAAGGTATAAGAGAGAAAAACATAAATTGGAGTGAATTCAAGAAATACTTCAAAAATAAATTTTTATCTAAACAGTACTACGAAGAAAGGGCTAAAAAATTCTATGAGTTAAAACTAGGTACAATGAATATGAAAGAACTGAATAGTAAGTTTCTAAGTATGCTTAGGTATGTGCCATACATCATGGAAGAGAAACCTAAGGTATAGCGGTTTCTTAGTTGTTTACATTATCACATAAAGGATAGGATTGAGTATGACAATCTGAAAACCCTAGAAGAAGCCATGAGAAAAGTGAATTCCTGTTATGAACAGAATCGTAAAAGGGAAAGTATGGCCAACTGTAAAGCCAAAAGAAATAATAATTTTGATCAGAAGAAGAAAGAGTTTGTGCCTAATCGAAATTCTAAAAATAATAACACCAAAAATTTTCCTAATAATAATTTCCAGGGGAATAAGATTAATTCACACACCAATCAGAGCAATCAAAAGAATAAGGAGTCTGCTAACAATCACAATAACTACACAAAGAACTTTGAACGAAAAGAACCATAAAGTGTTGGGAATGCAATGGTCCACATTATGCCTCAGTCTGTCCCAATCGAAAAAATATTGTCAGCAATATACACACAATACAAGAGGAGACGACTATCAGTGATTTGGCGAGGACAATGCCCAGGATCAATGCAGCTTTAGAGAATCGGCAAGCATACTATCAAACTTCCATGGTGGAAGTGGAAGGTAAAATAAATCAAATACCCATATATATTTTAATTAATCCAAGAGCTAGTTTAAGCTATATTTCTCCTAACTTGGTAGTAAAGTGTAAACATCTAGTTGAAAAGTTTGCAACTTCTTGGTTAGTTCAGTTAGCTACTAGTGCAAAGAGAAAGGTAATTAGCTTTGTAAAGAATTGTGCATTAACTATGGATCAATTTGAAACTTTTGTTAAGCTCAATGTACTACATTTAGGTTTTTGTGAAATATTAATTGGTATGGATTGGTTAGAGCAGCATAGGGTGGTCTTGAATTTCTTTGATAAAACCTTTACTTGTATAAATAATGATGGAAAATGAATAAGCGTAAAGGAAATCCCTAGGAAAACAACGATAAGGCATATTTCTGCTCTGCATCTTAAGAGAGCTGTTAGGAAAGGATGTAAGGCTTATGCAGTAATAGTAACCAATGAACAAAATCTAAACAACATAGATAAATTAAAATTGGAGGATATACCAGTTCTAAAGGAATATGCAGATGTATTTCTGGAAGAAATTCCAAGACTGCCTCCGAAGAGGGAATTAGATTTTACCATTGAGTTGGTACCTGGTGCAGTGTCTAGCTCAAAATCCCCTTATTGGATGAATACACTTGAATTAAATGAACCTAATTCATAGTTGAAAGAACTTATTAACAAGAATTACATTCGACCCAGTGTGTCTCCCTGGGGGGCACCTGTCATCTTTGTTAAGAAAAAGGACGGAGCTCTACAACTATGCATAGATTATCGCCAATTAAATAAGATGACTATCAAGAACAAATACCCATTACCTCGCATAGATGATCTTTTTGATTAGCTACATGGAGCCACGGTATTTTCAAATATTGACTTACGGTTTGGATATCACCAAGTCAGAATTAAAGATGAAGACATCTTTAAAACAGCTTGTAGGACTCAATATGGACATTACGAGTTTGTTTTCATGCCATTCGGGCTTACTAATGATCTAGCTATTTTTATGTGTCTAATGAATAATTTAACGCACAAATATCTGGATAAATTTGTGGTTGTATTTATCGATGACATATTAATTTATTGGGATTCTAAAGAAGAACATAAAAAACACTTAAAAATTGTCTTGCAAGAGTTACGAGAACATTAACCTTTTGTGAAATTTAGTAAATGCGACTTCTTTAAAGATAAAATCCAGTACTTAGGTCATGTGGTGACTAAAGAAGGAATTTCGGTGGATCCCAAAAAGATAAAGGCAATTGAAGATTGGCCAGTTCCAAAAGATGTAACTGATGTCTGATCATTCATGGGGATTATCGGTTATTACCGAAGGTTCATCGAAGGGTTTTCAAGAATCACAAATCCAATAACCTCTTTTCAGAAAAAGGGAAAGAAATTTGATTGGAATCAGAAGTGTGAAGATAGTTTTAAAAAGTTAAAAACCTTATTAACTAGTGCACCAATTTTAAGAATTGCTGATCCAAATAAAGATTTTATAGTATGTATTGACGCCTGCAATGACGGTTTAGGTGGAGTATTGACTCAGGAGGGACATGTCATTGCTTATGAGTCTAGGAAATTGAAGATTCATGAAAAGAATTATGCAACCTATGACTTGGAATTAGTTGTTGTCATACATTCTTTAAATATGTGGCATCATTATCTAATTGGAAGAAAATTTATCTTAATGATGGATAATAAGGGATTAAAATATCTGTTAGATCAACCTAACCTAAATGCTAGGAAAGCTAGGTGGCTAGCTTTCTAAGTGAATATGATTTCAAAATTCAACACATCAAAGAGAAAGAAAATAAAGTTGTTGATGCATTAAGTAGAAATGCAAAGCTGAATTTTACAGCAGTTATCAGCACTTATCCAACAGATTTGGAAGAATAGCTTAAAGCAGGAATAGAACAAGATGAAAATTATCTAAAGTTACAAGCAAACACAAAAGAAAATGTAATAGAAAGTCTAAGTACAGGGTACAGCTTGAATGAAAAAGGATTATTACTGTATAAGGATAGAATATATGTACCTAATGTACCTAATATTAAGTTATTAATTTTAGACGAAATCCATAAAACTCGTTATTCAGGGCATCCAAGTTATCAAAAAACTATAACCATGCTAAGAAAAGAGTATTTCTAGCCGAACATGAAGACTGAACTGGCAGAATATATTGCTAGATGCTTTGAATGTCAACAATTAAAAACTGAACATCGGCATCTAGCTGGGCTACTTCAGCCTTTTCCCATTCCTAGCTGGAAATGCGAGATAATTAGCCTTTCTTTTGTTACTGGATTGCCGAAAAAGTAGAACTTAAATGACTCCATAATGGTATTGGTTGACAAATTGAGTAAAACAACCCATTTTATACCTGTAAAAACCACTTATAAAGCTGCAAATATAGATGATATTTTCTTAAAACAAATTTTTCGATTGCATGGAATACTGAAGGTCATAATTTCAGACCAAGACCCTAAATTTACAGGTAACTTTTGGATATCTATGTTTAAAGGATTAAAAACCACGTTAAATTTTAGTACCTCCTTCCATCATCAAACTCATGGACAGACTGAAAGAGTAAATCAGGTACTGGAAGATCTACTAAGAATGTATGTAAAGGAGTAGCCAGGTAAATGGGAAAATTATTTACACCTGGTAGAATTTGCTTACAATAATAATTATCAAGCTTTGGCTAGATATAGTCCTTTTGAAATTTTGTATGGAAGGAAATGTAACACTCCCATCTCTTGGATTAATCCGGTGGACAGGTTAGTATTAGGACCTGAATTATTGAAAGAAATGGAAGTAATTGTAAAGCAAGTACAAGGTAATCTGAAAATTGCGCAAGATCGACAGAAAAGTCAAGCAGACCTTAAACGAACTCCAAAGGAGATCCAGGTAGGTGAATGTGTTTTCATTAAGGTGAGACCCAAAAAGAGTTCTCTAAGGTTGGGTAGTTGTGCCAAACTAGCACCTCGTTATTGTGGTCCTTTTGAAATACTGTCGAGGATTAGATAGGTATCCTATCTGTTAGCTTTACCACCGAATTTAAGAGTTCACAATGTTTTTCACAATTCTGTATTAAAGAAACATGTGCATGATGCTACTCATTTTATTAACTGGAATGATGTGCAGGTGGAACCCGAAGGAGATTTTCGGGTGGAACCTGGACTATATCATCGAGCGAAGGGAGATCTCACTTCGAAACCGCACCATTGGTCAAGTGAAGGTGCAATGGAAGCACCTTAGTCCAGAGGAAGCCACCTGGTAATTGGAAAGTCATATGCGGGATGCATATCAAACTCTATTTTAGGGGAACTCTCAGGACAAGGAATAAATAACATCGATGACGATGTTATAATTTAAGGGGGTGTGTATGTCACATGCCCCAATTTGTAAAAACAATTTTATAATATTTGAGGAACATTGTGTTAAATTTTATGTTAAGTTGTAATTGATGGCCTAGTGGGGTCAAGAATATTTAATGTAAATTCAAAGGATGTTATTTATAAATAAATAAATGAGGAGACAACAACTTAGGGAAGTTGTTAAAAGAGTGTTTACTGGTTAATTGGTGGAGGATACTGGGTGGAGAGCAAACTGACAAGTGGCAACATCCTCAAACCACTTCCAACAGGTGCAGGTGTCAAATTCCCTATGATTGTGGTCATGATCCCCCAAGAAAGTGGAATCAGAGAAGGTGGCTCATTTAATGAAAACCGACTTAGAAGACCTAGGCATATCGATAAAATTTTCCATTGAAGAGAGTTGAGGTTGCTCATTCTAGAGAAGTGATCATTCAGGGTGAATGAATTTACTCAAGAGAAATTCAATGGAGGGGAGTTTGGAGTGTGTTTGAGGGGTTAACTACTGAGATTGACCTAGTTGCAGCTTCTAAGCTGAAGATCATACTGCTAAGAGAAGATTTTAATTATTGAGGTAATTGGACTAGTCAGGTGATAGAGGTCTTACAGTTGCATTCTCCACCTAGTTCTCAGCCAAGAAGACCAGGAACAAGCTCGGGGGGTCCTGAGGAAGTGTTGTTTGAGCGCTCTCCAGGAGTTTTGTTGGGAGGAACATCCTACTTAAGCTATTGTCATCTTGTCCTCCATAGGTTCTATTTTATTTTACTGTCTTTAGTTAAGTAATTTATAGTTTATCTACTACAGGCATGTTAGTATTCTAGGGTTTATGAATGAAAAGTAACTGAGTAATGTTAGATCCAGTAAAATTATAAATTATAGTAGAACTAGAAATGATTATGTAAATAGTGAAACAGATAGAATTAAAATCCCAAGCTATGTTTTTACACACCTGAAATCAGGTCGTACTCTAGCACAGTTGGATTTCTTAGGTAAATGAAATGATTCTTTTATTTTGAATGAAATCAGTAGATAGATTTTACTTCATTGTTTATGAATTTCACTAAATAGCAGTGTTATGTATTGTCTGTATTTATTTACTTCAGCCAACTCAATAGAAAAATAGGTATAAAAGAAAATAGTAAATATTATTATTATTCCAGTATTAGTATACTGATAAAAATACAGATATTATAGTTAACAGAAGTAAAGTAAGTAAATTAACATTTAAAAACCATGTGAAAAGGAAATAGTAAAACAGTTTATAAACATTAACATTACAGACCAGTGTGTGTTTTATCCAAGACTAAAGGATTATTTTATAATCCTTTTTACATTACAAAATTACAAAACTTATTGAAAGTCAACAATACCCTAGTTTCGAGTAGTCTGCACTAAAACCCTAAGTATTCTCTTAACTAAAAACTAGAAGCAAAAACTGTAAAATTTATTTTGGATTTCTTATTTTACAGAGCTAGTATCAAACTTATAACTATAAGTCATTTCATTATTCATTATTCTATTTCTAAATATAAAGTCAAGAATACTATAAGTAGAAACAAGGATTTCATAATCTGTAGGGTTTTACAGTAATTATTTTTAACCCTTAAAATCCGAGTTCTAGAAATTAAACAATATCTTTTAAACAGTGCTTTAAAATTTATTATAATACAGAGTATTAATAATTACAATACATATGTAAATCATGAACAAAATAAACCAATAATTATTAACTAATTGCAATATAAATTCTTAATCAAAGGTAGGCTTATAGCCTATAGAATCGAAGGGTCGAAACCCAAGACTGCTAATAAGACCAATTATACAAAAGTATTTTATATTAAACTGTAACTGGACTTCACATCCTTCAACTTATGAACTACAAGTTCATTAGGATATTTTGGCACGGTCACCCCTATACTTGCAAACTCCCATAAGTTATTCTCCATGAGAACCAACATAACCCTCACCTTTCACTGGTTGTAGTTGGATGCACATCAAACCTATCCTCGTAGTGAATCTTGTCTAGATCCTTTTTCAACTTGATGTTGTATCTTCCTCGATCCTTTTCTCATTCTTAGACTACCCAATATCTTCTATGGGATTTGTGAACTTTTACTACTCACTACCCAACCACCTACTAGGCCATCTAATACTTCGTGACTACTGCCTAGATTTTCCTAGGATTCCTAAGAGATTCCTTCCCTTACTCAAGGAACCTCTGCGATATGCATTGGGCTTACATGGATAGCTTTATAGATGCTTGAATTCTAGTGGTTGGGAAGGATTCGTGGCTGACACTTTGAGAGTTAGAAGTCTTCCGAAGGAGCCTTAGTCTCTAAGAGAAAGAAAAGGTTTGAAAAGACTAAGTGTCCTTATTGTATGAGGGGATTTCATCCTAAAAGCCAGTGCATGAAGAAGCAGATCGACCAACTGTCAGCCATCCTTAAAACTAACCATATTATCTTCCACAAAGAGTAAAGAAGTCTAATTTTGGACAATCGATAGAATATCATGAGAGGCTCCATGCTTTGAAGGCTGGACTCGCTCAGTTGAAATCTTACCTCATAGATTCTATAGAATCCAACCACATGGTTTCCTCCAAGGAATCCTTCACCACTCTCAATATCATAGAAGGGCCTACTATTCATATGCGTGATGAATCTCAAATCCCAACAACAGGAAGAGGTTCCATTAAAATCTAGCATGGTGAGTTCATTAATGTTCTCTATGTGCCCTCTCTTGCAACAAATTTGTTGTATGTATATAAGATGATTCACACTGGCTCACCAAAGAAAGTTTTATTTGGACCTGACTCGGTAGAGATCACAGAAATATCAACTAGAAATACTATAGAGAAAGGAATTGTAGATAATGCCTCTAAGGAATATGATTTCTCTCATTTCATTCCATACTCAGATCTAGTGTAACCACAACTTCTATTCGAAGCAGATAAAAGTATCAAAACTCCTTTACTTCCTATTGTAGATACATATTTATTGTATAACATTTCAGATTTAGATTCAGAAGAAGAGGAATAACATCATGATTTTGATATTGAGTTTATACCTCAACGAGATCCTAAATGGGCTCAGTAGCTCATTAAAGAAGTTGGGGATAGTGAAGATAATCCATATGACAAGAGAGGAATGAGGTCCCAGTATAAAAAAGAGAATGTTGCACTTTCCTACACAGATCCACTTCTCCCTGAGAGTTGCTTCATGATGTTGGGGTCAGATCCTCAAACATTCAAGGAAGATTTCCATGATCCTAGATGGCAGGAAGCTATGGATGAGGAATTCGATTCACTACATGACAATAAAACTTGGAAACTTGTCTCCTTACTTCCAGGGAGGAAACTTGTTCAGTGCAAATGGGTCTAAAAGACCAAGATAGCCTCTAATGGAACCAAAACCAAGTACAAGGCTTGGTTGGTGGACAAAGGATACTCACAAATTTAAGGATTGGACTATATTGAGGCATTCACTCCAGTATCAAGAATGGATTCTATCGGTCCTGTTTTGGCAGTTGCAGCTTCAAAGGGATGGGAGGTACATCACATGAATGTGAAAAGTTCCTTCCTCCATGGTGACTTGAAGGAAGATATTTACATGAAACAACCTGAGGGGTACATTGAGGATACTTCCTTGGTTTGAAAACTAAGGAAGTCACTATATGGGATCAAACAAGCCCTAAGGGAATGGTATTCCAAAATAGATTCCTTAGTCATCTCACAGAAATTTGAAAGATGCATACCAGATTGCGATGTTTACATGTCGAAGAAAGAGGGATCATTGCTATTGATTGTGTTGTATGTGGATGACTTGCTCATTACTAGCAACTCTGCTGCTAGATTGAGAAGCATCAAGTCAGCTCTGAACAGAGAATTCTCCATGATTGATATAGGACTGTTAAAACAATTCATTGGTCTCGAAGTAAGTCAAAATACTTTAGGAATCATGACCTCATAGTCTAGATACTCATTATACATGCTTAGAATATTCCACATGGAATACTGCAAGGGAATCCTTTTTCCCTTTTTATCTGGCATTATGATAGAGGAAGGTGCCTCTACACCATTGGTAGACAACACTCTCTATAAAAAACTCATTGGAATCCTTCTATATCTCACACATTCGAGACCAGATATATCCTATACTCTGAGTGTTGCTGCTAGGTACATGTAGGATCGAAATGAGCTGCATTGGAAGAAACAAAGTATATCTTGTACTATGTGCAGGGTACTAGATATTATGGGATTCATTATGCAGCTGATGCACAACTTGATCTCATAGGATTCATATATTCAGAGTGGGAAGGAGATGGGAATGATAGAAAATCCACTTCAGGATTTTTGTTTATGATTCGATATGGGCCAATCTATTGGTTGAGCAAGATGAAAGAAACACTTTCACTCTCTTCAGCAAAAGCAGAGTATAGGGGAGCTGTGGATGCATCTATTTAGGTAGTTTTGTTGCATGGAATCTTGACAGGATTTGAGATTCACACTTCACCTTTAGTGGACATATATTTTGACAACTAGAGCACCATAAACATTTCCATTGATCTAGTTCAAAAGAAAAGGACGAAGCACATTGAGGTTCACATGCATTATATTCAGGAAATAGTGCATGAAAAAACCATCACAGTGCATTATTGTCATACAGAGGATCAGATTATAGACATACTCACCAAGTCCTTCACAAAAAATATATTTGTCTTTCTTAGATAAATTTTATGGGCAAAGTCTTGATCCATAGTTAATGTTCCTTCTTATTTTGAGGTGGGGGGGTTTTTCATGAGGTTTTCCGCTATTTCCGCGGTTTATTAAGAATCATTTTAAATTCTTTTAGATTGTAATGGGTAACTTTTGAACTTGCTTCCATGATCCACAGTTGTCCAAGTTAGGATTAAGGGGGGGTTGTTAGGATTTATAATCCTCCCTTTTCCATACTTATTCTATTAGATTATATTTTCCTAACTTAAGATTCATTAATTAATATTGAGTCCACTAGTGTCATTGTGTCCACTTGTGCTATTGGTGCCACCAGTACTAGACACTAGAGTGTCGGGAGCACATATAGAGGTTAACTACAACTGACTGCATGTTCATACATAAGTTTATGCACCTGTGAGACCAATCCCTACAATTTAGGAGCCACTGGGAGTGCCCACACCAACCTCCTTCAGTTGTAGGTAGTTGGAAACTAGTTAAGCTAAGATATGATCTAGTTACATTCAGTTAGATGTCCTCTATTTCAGTTAGCACCATTCTTGCATGGATGCATGGGGTTAGGTGACTATTCTCACCTACCGCATCATCATAACTAGTTTAACTGATTGAGAGATTAAATTAGACATCTGGAGTTAGACTAGTTAGCTCTGATAGTCATTTAGATACTTCTAGTTAGCCATGCAGTCAGATTCAATTGGTAGATTCGAATCATATCCACATGATTCGAATTATCCATTATGTAATAGTGTTTTATACTGTTGGGAATTAACGAAGATAATACTATAATTATACTAATAAATACTTATCACTTTTCTGTAAAATTTGTCTTGTTCAGTGTGTATTTTTCATTCCATTACACTGCATAATAACACAATTCAATTGCACTCATTCCTTGTAGATCGATGGTAGAATAATTTCATAGTTAGTTAGTTATTGGATTTTGTTGATATATATTTTATTCCAAAGAAAAATAACTACAAGAAACAAAGATGTTGATACATGTAAATTTTGATAATATGATCTAAAAGACAACAATGGGATTCACTACTTGAATGTGGTTTAGCATCCCGGTTGGATATTCTTCAACAAAAATTATAAAGCAAAGGACTCATCATTTATTCTCCCTAACTTCCTATTTCACTTAAGTTATGGGATCAAATTCACATAAAAAGGGAACATCAAACACCCTAGACACAGGAACAGAGGTGAAAAATTAGAATCTAAGAAATTCCACTACCTGTAACTTTTCTTGAATTCCTAACATGAAAACACTTTCATGCTAGATTAAACAGTTAAAATCGAATGCCAATAAAAAATCTAAACTAGATATATGTTGAATTTTGTTCAAATTTTGAAGTTGGTTTATAATATGATATTTAATAGAGGATTCCCTCTTTCCAAGCTTCTGTTTCTCCTATTTTCTCCACTTGCATTGTTTCTTGACTCTCAATGTGTTCCTTGAGTACAACTCTCAGAATTTGGACAAATTATAAGTAGAAATGTAGTGAGCATGGAAAACAAGATGCATATAGCTAGAAAAAATAAATGACTATTTCCCATGAATGAAACAAAATCCCAAATGAAATTTCTCAATAAGTAAACAAGAACAAACTTTTGGTGAACAAAAGAAAAATATGAAGGCCAAACTCAAGGAACAATGGTTTGGCATAAATTCCAATAACATGCAAGTTGCCACTGAAATATGCAAGAGGTATGAAAATTATCATATATTTGGGAGGCATAAATATTGATGCAACAATGCTAAGTACAGAGGAGCTTTCAACATTTGAAAGTATTTGTCTACATGTGGCCCCATGTTAGGGTTCTCTCACCAATAATCTATTTGGAAGGAAGAGTTATGTGAGGGTAGTCATGGATCAGGGATTACCTGCAAAAAAGAAATTATGTTTACTATTAGTATCATTAAATTTCATGTCGTGGAGGGCACTTTTACCTTCCAATGGCCTACAATGATATCTAATGGCGATTTCTATTTTCTAGATGGTTTGGTTTCTTTTTTATTCTTAGTCGATTCAGTGATCTCGCTTTTTCTTCAATGCAGACACCATACCATGATCAAAACCCCTACCTCCGCCTCTCTAAAAAACACTTCTCTAAGCGTGTATCCAAAATCTAAATTTTTGAGCCAGGTGCCCAAATAATTCAAACAATCAAGCCATCTATATGAGCAGAGAATAGGAAGATGCCCTCTACTTCCTCGATGATGAATCTAACATCCTTGATGTCTATGACTGATTCCATGACGTGCTTGGTTCTTCCATAACCCTATTTCTTCACTTTTGTGCATTGTTTAAATCCACAATGAGTGTGCTTAACCAGAGCTCTACCAAGGATTCTATTGTTATATTTTTGACATTCTTCCTCCACTGCTCGATCAAAAAATTTGAAAAAACTTATTCTAAGCATGGATCTTCTTAATCAATATGAGTTTTAAGTGCGAAAATCAGATTCTAGAATGGAGACATGGTGAAATGGTGTTTTGAAGGGGCATAGGAGGGTCATATTCCGAGTTCACTTTAAGGGCAGTGCGTAGTGCTCATAGATTTGGTTATAGATAAGTATGGTTGGAATTTCATTTCATATCAACCCTTTCAAGTAAACATTTTTACATTTTGAACTTTTATTTGGCCAATCAAACAATGCTTTAGTGTAAAAACAACTTTTTAATCATTATTTTTTATTAAAAAATATACCTTTCAATAATAACATTTTTATTAAAGAATTTAATTTTATTAAAAAAGTACCTTTTAACAATAATATTTTTATTAAAACTTTATATTTTCAATTAAACTACATATTTTTATTAAGAATTTTAATTTTCAATTAAAATATAGCAATGTACTCGTATCCATGTTTTTTTTTGTTGATCATGTGCTTTGAAAATCCAGCGTAGAACAAAACAACCTATTAAGGCTGATATAGACAACTCAAAAGTAACATGTACTAAGATTATGCATTTGAAGTACATCAAATAATAAAATTAAGAAACAAACAAAACCTAGAACCTGGAATCCTTTCTGAAGGTTAATGCCAAGCCACATGTAATGCAACATACAAAACTTTGCAAGGCTAACATGTTGTGTGAATGGTGTAATTGAAATTGTGAAATTTTAATTTTCAATTAAAAGACATATTTTTATCAAGGATTTTGATTTCCAATCAAAATATAACAATAGACCCACTTGCCCATGTTTTACGTAGCTCATGTACTCTGAAAATCTAGCCTGGAACAAAAAATCTACTAACAGTGACACAAATAACTCAGAAGTAACATTTGTCGGAATTATGCATCTGGAGTACACTAAGTGATAAAGTTAGGAAACAAAAGGTGGAACCTATAATTATTTCCATAGGTTAATGTTAGGCCACATGTAACGCAACATAAAAAAATTTTCAAGGTTAACATGTTGCATCAATTTTCAAGATTAAGATGTTAAATATGAGACAAGCCCGAGGTACCTTGTATTATTAACCTCTGGATAATCACATCCACATGAGCCCAAACACTAAACACGCATGTTATCAAACAATAAGAATTCCAAACAAAGAAACTACAACAATTCCTAAAAATAAGTGAATGCACTCACTTGCATATAAAGTAAATCTGTGGATCTCACTGTTAATTCATAAAATAAACCAGGAAAAATCACCAGGTGACCTGCTCGCTACCAACCTACCATGGCTGAATTTTTCCGCATAGTCTCCACACCTTTCCCATTCTATGCATATCACGCAATAATAGGTGTCCACGATATTGTATTTAGGGTGAGGAATGCTATACGAAGACGCCGTTATGAAATCCTCCCTTCTTTTCCGAAAAAAAACTCGCATCATGAACGATGAGGACAAGGACTTGTTTTCTTGCTAAATTAATGAAAGAAGAGATCTCTAAAACCGACACTTCAACTCCTGAAAAACTAATGGGATGCCCTCATCATCCTACAATTTTTGTTTTTTTCGCTTTGAGTGTGGTCTTATTTTCTCTAGGGGTTCGTTGCATTAGATAGTCTAATCACTCTTGGTGGCATGATTAATCTCATCCATCAATAAGTGAATACATGTTTTTTAAAAATAACGTTCCTCATATCCTAGGATAACGTTGGTTGGACATTCCGAATAGATGCTGTAGAAAATAGGTGAGTTTGACGAAAATCAGATAATGCAAGTAAAAAAATTTAATTTTGATCGCCAGTCTGGGAATGATGAATCGACCTAAACGAACCTGTCTCGCTATCGTATGTTGGGAACTGGCCCTCATATATCTCGTCCAAGCCAATAAATCAATAGTTACCATGTGTGGCGTTGAAGGACTTCCTGGTCTGACGAAAAACATCACTAGCACAATGTTAGCATTAAGAGGTTCCAGACACTTTCTAGTTCCAGGGTTTCTGCGTTCAGTCAATCTACGCAGACTGAAACAGTATTTATCCAAACCATGGTCTTTATGTTTTAATTATACGAACATAGAATCATGTTAATCATATTTGTAAAGTTCCCCACATAAATTATTTAGTCTTTTGGTATACTTATAAATACTTGAAGTATAATTGAATAATATATAATTAAAAGGGTTATATTATGATCTTATTGATTATATATAAACAATTCGTAAATTAAAACTTCGTTTAAAGAAGTCTACAACAATATTCTCATTAACTTGGTTTTTTACTTATTTAACAAAAGATGAGTATGACCATATTCATGAGTTGATATTCCACATTCTTTTTGGGCATAAGAGTGTGTGGAGAAAGTTAGTGACACATTTCTAGCTTCACTAACTTTCTCTTGTTTCCTTATTGCTTTCGTAATCATAATTATAATTCTAAACTTGTATGACTTTGAATTAATTCTAAATGTGTATGTCTTTGTTAAATCTTATTTCATATATCTTGCATTATTTTTGGTATTGGCAGTTATAATTTTAAATTTGTATGACTTTGAATATTAAGGAAATAGTAATTATGGTAATTACAATTTTAAAGGTGTACACCTTAGAATCCTAAATATTATTTTCCTATATCTTGTACGTTTTTTCTATGTGTTATACTAGTTTTTAATTTTTATATATTAAAAATATATGTAAGTATATGTAATAAACAAATGAATAGTTCTACCACATATAATGGGAGTGTAAGGATAGAAATTCACCGCAGAATGCACACAATACCGAGGGAAAAGAACAATGATGAAAGGGTCACTTGATTTTAGAGGAAAGTTAAGAAACATTGGGGTAAGGAAAAAAAAGGTGTAAATAAAGAATTTAACACCTATATTGATATAAGATAGATCATAATTGATAAAGTCAAAATGGTTTGGTATATTAAAGGATTTGTCGATTGTGGAAGGATACTCATGAGATCACACATTGACATGTACAACACTGTTTATAAAGATGCGCAAGAGTAATTCAACTATTGTGTCGTGGGAATCGGTTCATGAGTGTAATCGAAAAATCATTATGAGGCGAAAATGCCTACGAGTGCCATCCATAAAACTTAATATTTGACTGAATAATACAGTGGAAAATTGCAATTTTGTCAATGAAATTTTACAACTTACTAAATTTTAACACTACAAAAAGGATTTAGAGAGCCCTTCTATCTCAGAATCCATTTCTAATGTCAAAATTTAGTAAATTGTAACAATATTGTTAAGCTGTGACACATGAGGGGGTCTCTGAATCCATCTGCAGTGTTAAAATTTAGTAAATTGTACACATTTATTGTCAAAATTGTAATTTTTCAATGTCAAAGTGGCACAACTAAAAATGACCAAACTAATGACCAATTGTTATGTGGTAATTTTTTGTTTAAATCTTATCCCATGACCAAATTGGTTATTCATCTTGGTCATTTTTAGTTTAGTTCTTATCTCATGAAAAAATTCGTCATTTATCTTGGTCATTTTTAATTAGCTCACTTAAAATTTCTCAATTTTGGTTATTTATCCCTTGAAAAAACCATGGTGACCAAATGTTTTGGTCACCTAGTCACTTATCTCTCATTTTGTTCTAGTGAATTTACTAAATTTTAACACTCCAGATGGATCTATAGACCCCTTAAAAGGGGTCTCTGGATCCATATACAGTGTTAAAGTTTAGTAAATTGTACAAATTTATTGTCAAAATTGTAATTTTCCATTGTTGCAGTGGCACAACTAAAAATGACCAAATAAATGACCAATTGTTATGTGGTCATTTTTAGTTTAAATCTTATCTTGTGACCAAATTGGTCATTTACGTTGGTCATTTTTAGTTTATTTCTTATTCCATGACTAAATTGGTCATTTATCTTGGCCATTTCTAGTTAGCTCACTTAAAATATCTCAATTTTGGTAGTTTATCCCTAGAAAAAACCATGGTGACCAAATATTTTGGCCACCTAGTCACTTTTCCCCCATTTCATACTAGTATAATGAGGATCAATTGTTACCTTATTTGTACTTCTTGACTACCCTGATATGCAAGAGTATCATATCAAGTGTTGTTCTTAGTTCCATTATAGCAATAAGATTACTCTATCTTGGTTTCAGGTGGCCCATGGGACTTCATATATACACTAAGGTACATGTAAGTGGTTCTATGTGCAAGTGTTGTCTACTGGAGTACCACTTGAAGGGGTACTAACAAGAGTTACAATGGTGTCCAAAAATTCCACCAAACAAGGGTACAATGTGACTGAGTTCCAACTATATTCATTGCATGTATGATCCCTAGTCATATATTTATCTACTAAACAATAGATCATTGCAGTTATTTTTGGACATTGAAGCATATCTCTAGCCTTAAAAGAAAATTTTTATAAATTCTTTGAGGTGTGTTATCTCAAGATTGTGGATTTTGTACCACTTATGGTGTTCCTTACTCATAAAAATTGAGAATCACGCAGTATATAACAAGATTAGAATGCATTTAAATATGAATAGGATCTAAAAAGAAAAAAAATATTAGGCGATGGCAATAGAATATGGAAGAAAAAGGATTTGTTATATGAAAACAATGTTAATAGGCCCCTTATGGTAGGGAGACAATTCACTTGAGTATATATATGTTATACTATTCTTCACAAAACATATCATAGCCTTAAGCTTCTTTCAATGTGATTCAAATATCCAAAACCCTAACTACCTGACATGGTCAAATATTATTTCCTAATGGTTCTTAATTAATAACATGACACTTTTTGCATTAATTATTGAACAATAAATAATTTGGAACTATTAAAAAGTTATGAAGCTTTAATATATGTATGATCTATGTTAACATAAATTAGAAATAGGCAATAAAATGAGAAACCTGAACGGAATGAGAAACATAGTTTGAAGGTTTTGCATACAAGAAACAAGGAGAGAGAGAAATATATTAGATAAGAGGTAGAGTGGTTCCTCCCCCAAAAATAAGGTAGAAAAGTTTAAATATGGAAGAGATTCCTCATTTCATTTGGATTCAACTCATCCCTTGTAGTGTCCCTTTTTGAAATTTTATTAAATGACCAATTTTTTCACTTTTTCCCCAATTTTGATGTTAACTAGTTTGATGTCTAGGCCTCCAAATTCTTCCAAATTTTCTCGGAAGGTAAATGACTGATATTAGAACTTAAACATGATTTTCATGGATGTTTTATGACCCCCCAATTAATTTTGAAAACTTGTGTAATTTTTTGTTCAAAGTAGGAGTCTTTACTGGCAAATTGGGGCTCCAATTCCCCGTCGGTAATTGCTAGAAATGGCTTCTCAAATGGTACCAAAGTCACTCAAATTTTGGAACAGAGGTAGGGGATATGTAAGGGAAAATTTTAAAGTATCATATGCATCATGTTTCAGTTTATATAGGCTGTTATGACTCTTTCCAAAACAGCTCCCAGAACACAATTTCAACCCTTGGGGAAAATGCACCAAATATTCTCCCAATGCAATAATAATGAGTAAAATGGATTCCAATGCTTAAGTACTGAAAATTATACTTGAAATACACATTAATTACATTCAATTAATCATACATTCATAATAGATACATTTTTCCATTCAAAATAATAAGCATTAACATGGCATCTATCAAAATAGAGTGGAAATGGTCATTGTTTGCTCATTATAAGTCATTTTGACATACAACTCTTGGGCATTCCGAATTGAAAATTTATGAGAATTAAGAAAAAATCATATTTAAATTATTACAATCATAAATATATCAGTAACATCTCTCCCAAAGAGTACATGAGCTCACCCAAGGTGCAATCCCTCCATGAGCATTAATATGCAAAGAAAACCGGAAATGGTTGAGAGAAAGTGTTGTAATAGAATAATCCACAGGATTCCATGTAGATTACAACCGCAAATAGGAATCCATTAAATTTCCATGAAATACCCGAGTGGCCTCTCCAAAAACCAACTTGGATGGGAATCTTTCACCCTCAAAATTGACCAAGGTAAGAAAACTAGTCATCCACTAGCTCTCACAATTCACAAATTATTAATCTATCACAGTAACATAGGGACTAAACACAAGTCTCATCAAAGATTAATAAAAATAAGGCACGAAAATGGTGTAATTGTGCTACAAAATGAGTAGTTGCTCTGTATATTCACACAAAGAAAGAGTAATACAATACAATGATCATGCTGCAAGCATGAATGACAAAGCAATTTAAATTCCCAAGGAAGCTATTCGAATTGAATGAGTGAGTCTATCTTAACTGAATGTAAGCCATAGTAAACACACAAGTTAAATACTAATGAAAACCCTAATTCACTCAACTGAGCCCTAACTGAAGTTGGAGTGTAATAAATGACCAAGTCTTACTAAAAGTAGGTCAGACACATGTCAAAGCAAACCAACCAACAAGTGGTAGCGCTTCAATGACTCCAATGAACCCCGATGAGGTTAACTGAAGTGTAACTGGACATGAAAAGTGGTTGGAGGTGCCCCTGTTGACTCCAGTTCATTAAATAATCAATAAATAATCAATTTAATGAAGGAAGGCACCTTCACTACTCTGTTTAACTGATTGTAACCATGAGTTAGCAATATGGGGCATTAATGACACTCAAATCACCCCTGGAGTGCTCTAGATAGCCTCCCTGAATGTAGGAGAAGGCTAAGTTAGACTCCTTGATTGAAGGTAGGCATGGGTGTGATATAGATGATGTCATCTAGTGCTCCTATAATGTCAATTAAGTCAATAAAACTTAGGATAGTGGTTTAACTAGGCCAAATTGACCAAAATGAGTGTGTATGGTGGTAAATGTCTCCAATACCCCTCCTTAAGCTATACTCAGAAGGAGTTACAAAACATAAATGCATAAAAATGCTAGTGCCCTGGAAACTAAGGAGATAGGTCACCCTATACAATGCTGAAATTGAAACAATGCTCAAAAACAAATTAAGGGAGGAAAAGAGGGAAAACCTAGTGGGAAACCCCCCCCCCCCTCATGATGAACATTGAAAGTAGTCTAAATCACCCTGATGAACTAACCCCCAATAGTGAACAGAGGTAAGTGAACTTGTTTTCTAAAAATATCTTGGTGAAGATGTCTGCAATTTGCTCATCAGTTGGTGAGTATTGTAGAATGATGGTCCTGTCATGCACTAGCTCCTTGATATAGTGCATGTGGATCTCTACATGCTTGGTCCTCTACCTGGTAACTGGACTTGTTGATATATTAATAGCACTTTGATTGTCACAAAAGAGGACAGTGGAAAAAATACTACCAAGATCAAACTCTGAAAGAATGCCTTGCAACCAAACTACTTGGATGCAAGCATTCACCGCTCCTCGATACTCGGCCTCTGCTGAAGATGCTATGGCATCCTGATTTTTGCTAGACCAGAAAATGGGGCCACCACTAAACATGAATACATATCCAAAAGTAGACTTTCGATCAATAGAATCACCCGCCCAATCGGAATCTATGTATCCAACCAGCTCTAGCTCAGAGTTTGCAGCATAGTGAATGTCGTAGGTCCCGGTTCCCTAAATATACTAAAGGATCCTCTTGGCTGCCTTCCAATGAAGATCATGAGGCTGCTAAATGTATCTTGATATACGATTCATGGCATAATAGATATCAGGCCAAGAATGTGTCAAGTACAACAAGCTACCAATCAGCTGTCGATAGATAGTGCAGTCCATGGGAGGTGTGCTTTTCCTTCTTCAAGGCTGATCCCTGAAAGGAAAGGGAATGGTGTAGGCCTACATTCAGGAATGTTAAAATTGAATAATAGGTTTAATATTTATTTTTACTGATTGACCACTATCCCATCATAATTTTGCTCAATTTTGAGCCCCAAAACTTGTTTTAGGAGCCCCAAATCACTCATTTCAAAGGCATTGTGGAGAGCAGTTTTGATGGCTGAAATGGAAGCAACTATGCTACTTGTGATCAGTAAGTCATCAATATATATAAAAATAATGATTAAATGACCATCAAAATTCTTTATATACACATTTGGATTTGATATACACCTTTGGAATTTTTGTGAGAGAAGGAAGGCATCCATCTTGGAATACCACTCTTTTGGGGCCTGTTTTAACCCGTATAGTGACTTCTTTAGATTGCAAACCAAAGATGGATCAGTGATGTAGCCCTCAATTTGTTTCATGTATATCTTTTCATGAAGATATCCATGTATAAAAACTTACTTAACATATATATGATGCACTTCCCAGTGCTTAGATGCTGAAATTGCCAAAACTAGGCAGATGGAGTCCGTTTTTGCAACCGATGCAAAGGTCTCGTGGTAGTCCACACCTTGGACCTGAGAGAAACATTTTTCCCCCAGTATTTCCTTATATTTTCAGGTGCTACCATAAACAGCAACCTTGGTCCGAAACACCCACTTGCATTGAACCAATTTTCTTCCCAAAGGAAGAGAAACTAGCTCCCAAGTAGTGTTTTTCTTAAGAGAATTCATCTCTTTATCCATGGTAGCTTGCCATCTCAGATCCTTCCGAGCATGGTAGTAGGAATTTGGGTCTGAACTAATCATCAAATAGAAATTTTTGGACAGAAAATTATCAGTACAAGAGAGCACAATACCTACTCTTTGGAAATTAGACTGGGTTCTCCTTGGATCATCCGGATTTCCAATGTTATTTCCCATGGAGGAGAGTGTCTATCAGACCCATGTGGGAAGATGATTTTGTACTTCAGGTTCTGATTAAGAATCTGATTTTTGCTGCACACTGATATCAGAAATCATAGGATCCAAATGACGGTCATCACCCCCAATTTTATCATCCAAATATTCAGTAGAATAGGAAGGAAATTCAATAGTTTTCTCCTTCACTAGTTCCACCTCCTGAAGAGGCTCATCAAACTTGACACTTCTCTCGATGATGATCTATTTTGTTTTGATATGTAGCAGCTTGAAACCTTTTGATTCATTAAGATACCCAATAAACAGACATTCTATTCTTTGTGGTTGGAAAGCCCTTCTTTCATCAAATGGAATCTGGGCCCATGTAGTGGACCCAAACACCCTCAGGTTCAACACATCCGGCTTATGCCCGAAGTATGCTTCGAAAGGGGTATTCCATTTCATGGATGATTGTGGAACCATGTTATGAATGTATGCTATAACATGCATGGATTCATCCCACAAATTTGCAGCCAACTTCTTTGATTCCAACATAGAGGTGGTCATCTCCTTAAGAGACCGATTCTTCCTTTCCGCTACGTCGTTCTGCTGGGGAGTGTAGAGAATTGAATGTTGGACCTGAATACCACTTTGAGAGAATATGTGTAGAAAATCATCACTAGCATAATCCCTACCATTATCATATATCAATATATTGATCTTAATCCCAGAGGCATTCTCGATCAAGGCCTTCAGGTCAAAAAAGTTTTCACATACTTCAAACTTCCTTTTGAGAAATAAAACGCATGTGTACCTTGAAAAATCACCAATAAAATTTAGAAGATACCTTGATCCATTTATGGATGTGACAGGCATTGAACTACTGATATCAAAATGTATTATCCCCAATGTGGATGTAGCTTGGTTTTCCTTCCCCTGATCGAACATGTGCTCAGTGTGTTTTCCAACCACACAGCCCTTGCAATTTCTAGTGGTTTCCTTGATGACCAAGAGGCCTTCAACAATGGATTTTTTCTGTAAATGCTGAAAATATTTGAAATTTATATGGAAAAATCTTTCATGCCACAGCCTGCTAACTTCATTTCCATGAGTTAACAGAGCAGTGAGCTTTGCATCCCCAACAAAGTGAGAAAACTCATAGGCTTTTGCATGATGTTTTGCAAGGCCTTTAGCAATGAGTTTCCTGGATGCAAGCTTTGTTATCTCAATATCATTTGGGCTGAAAGAAACTCTCTTAGGCACTCCTATATGTGTCATCTGATAGACACTAAGGAGATTTGATGCCAGAGACGGTACATACAAAACATTTGAAAAATAGCCATTATCAAGATCAACAGTACCTTGTCCTTCTGAAATGATGGTGGAGTCATCTCCCATGTGTATGGGGATGGATTTTCTGGTCTCAAAGAATGAAAAGGAGTCTCTTTCATCCATCATGTGGTTTGAAGCTCTAGAATCAATCAAGAGTGCTTTGGACTTCGAAGTGCTTGCCATGAGGGCATGACTTTTTTCATGCTTTGGTTCTTGATATCTACTCCGAAAGCTTTCCGTAAGATTGATGTGATTTCTCTCAAGGAGAGAGGTAGCTTCATTAAGATTCTTCTTCATGCAAGCATGTTCAAGGTGGAATTCCTTCCCGCAGTATGAACACTTGAATTTTTCCTTTCCATGATGCCATTTTCCTTTGTTGTTCATTGAGACGGAAGACTCGTCATGCTGCTGGTTTTCAACTTTAGGCTTAGGAGATTTGAATTTATTTTTTAGGTTCTTCTGCTGCTTTCCTTTACCCTTCATATCTTTGGGCCCCAAGACATAGAGGGATTGATCATGGGAGGATCTGATTATCCCAATATGGACAAGCTTATCATGTTCACTTGTTAGGGACTCAATGAAGGCACTGAGTGTAGGCATCTTCCATCCAGGGGTTGTGAGCTTCCCCGAATGGAATGTAGAGACAAAAATAAATAATCAGCTCCAAGTTTTGAGAGTATGGAGAGAATGAGCTGATCATCCGCCTTCTCCACTTTGCATTGCTTCAAGAGTAAGACAATGTGCTTGAACTTTATGAAAAAGTCATTCAAGGTCTCGAAATTGGAAGGCTCGAGAGACATCAATTCATTTTTGAGCTGGTAAACTCTCAAATCATCCTTCTTTCCATATAGAGTTTCCAATTTGTCCCAAATTTCCTTTGGAGTCTTCAATCCTGAAAGATGGAAAAGAAGTTCTTGGGAAATAGAGAGGCACAAGAATCTCAATGCTTCATCCTTCTTGTTCAAGAATATTGATTTGTTTATAGCAATACTAGGCTCATCTTTAGTGTCCATGGTGACTCTATAGATTTCTCTGTAGTGTATCTAGATCTCCATGTCTCCTTTCCATGAGTGGAAATTGAATGGAGTCAAAAGATATACGGAAGAAACCATCTGAGTCTGCTGGAGTGAATGCTTTCACCTGTCAAAAACCTTAAAATTACAACAAAAAGGGAAATGTAAGATCAGGCATCCTGCACATTTTAGGATTTCATCACACCTAGCATAGTCAATCAAGCAAGCTTGATCAATAAGTTCTTTACTTGGGGTGTTAAGTGGTAAGCCTTGGATTTTGGTGTAGTGCTGGATTTTTGAGCTATTGCTCAATTTTCATGCAAGATCTGTCAAAAACCTTGTTTTTGACAGATCTAAGCTTTGCCCCACTATGATATCCGATACCCTATTAATCTGTCACATTAATATAGGGACTAAACACAAGTCTCATCAAAGATTAATAACAATAAGGCATGAAAATGGTGTAATTGTGCTACAAAATGAGTAGTCGCTTTGTATATTCACACAAAGAATGAGTAATACAATACAATGATCATGCTACAAGAATGAACGACAAAGAAATTTGAATTCCCAAGGAGGTCATTCAAATTGAATGCGTGAGTCTAGCTTAACTGAATGTAAGCCACGGTCAACAAACAAGTTAACCACTGATCAAAACCCTAATTGACTCAACTGAACCCTAACTGAAGTTGGAGTGTAATAAATGACTAAGTATAACTAAAAGTAGGTTAGACACATGTCAGAGCAAATCAACGAACAAGTGGTAGCGCTTCAATGACTTCAATGATCCCCGATGATGTTAACTGAAGTGTAACTGGACATGAAAAGTGGTTGGAAGTTCCCCTATTGACTCCAGTTCATTAAATAACAAATAAATAATCAATTTAAATAAGGATGGAACCTTCAATGCCCTTTTTAACTGATTATAACCATCAATTAGAAATATGGGGCATTAATGGCACTCAGATCACCCCCGAAGTGCTCTAGTTAGCCTCCCCAAATGTAGAAGGCTAAGTTAGCCTCATTGACTAAAGGTAGGCATGGGTGTGATCTATATGATGTCATTTAGTGCTCCTATAATGTCAATTAAGTCAATAAAATTAGGATAGTGGTTTAACTAGGCCAAATTGACCAAAATGAGTGTGTATAGCGGTAAATGTCTCCAACACAAATGAAAATTTATCAAATGATCAAAATACATTAGCTTGGTTGATTCCTATATTTTATGAACATATTTATCCTTCTAAGGTTCTCAATCCATCCACAAACTCAACCCAATTCTAATTTGGGTGTGTGCTCATGATTTTCCATGTGTCCTCCCTTTCCTAGCCTTCCACGTTCCCCAAATTCGAGTAGGATATCATTGAACTTCTCCAAATCACATGAGAGCTCTCTTGGATGCTCTATCTCTACCTAACATGTGAGATATGTCATATTTCATCCTTATGATCTAATTTGTGTCATAGCATCTTCTTAATTGTTGTCATAGAGCTAGGGAATCTAGTCCAAGTGTCCCACTGCCTCCAAAATGACTTTTCCTCTCCCATGTAATTTGTAACAAATATTCCCAAACTCAACCTATTATGCATATGGAAAAATTTATTATCCTTTTAACTCTTCCAAGAACCTTTAGGCTTCCCATGGATTCAAAATTCCAAAAGAAGGATGCCATGCGGCACAAAATTTGTAGCCTGTGTGGGCCCCATGTGTGTCCATGCTCCATTTCTAGTTAAATTTCCTCTTGTATTTATTAAATAAGCTCCATTATTAAATATGTATTCCATTCTAATGTCTAAACATCATTTATTATCTCCCTTATTAAAATTCTAAATGTATTCATCCAACCTAGGGAACTAGTAGGATTGATGGAATTGTCCTACTATGCAATTATGAAAAATGGGGACATTACATCCCTCCCCACCCAAGATTTCTTGTTCTCAAGAAATTTAATATTTGTATGCTGCAATATTCTTTTATATCCCCATGTGGAATCCTCATTTGGTACTCCTTCCTTTGCACCTAGTGCTTTGTTATGGTTCTGCTCATTAATTTTCTTTAGCTACAATTTTAGTAGAGGCACTCATGTACTGCAATTTTGTGTTCCCAAAAGTAAAGAGATGTGGATTTTTCATATTGATATATCCTTTAATATCATCACTAATACAAAAAGGATTAATCAAATCCATAAAAACCAAATTTTAGCAAACAATCTTTACCTCCATATTTTGGAAACATTTTCTGAATTTTCGCCCCTTTTTGCTTCGATATAATTCTTTGAACTTGGTATTGAGTTACCGAACTTTGAATTGCTTAAGATTAAAATTAAATATCATAGAGTAAATATCATTCTTGTTTCTGCACTACTTTGATGACAATCATATTCTCAAGTGGCGAATAAATCTCCAATGCTGCTTGGTTCCCCTAAAATTGAAACCAATGAGACCAAAAATGATCCTAGGGTCCCATATGATCCTAAAACATGAATGGTGTGAAATTCCTATGATGATATTCCATGAAATAAAGCATGTGAAAATTGAATCCATCTCTCAAAAGTTACTCCACATAGAAAATATGAACACTACTCTACAAGGATGAGCTCAAACAATTGAAGGCTGGTTTGTTGTCTCAAACCAACAATAAAACTCCTACTCCAAGTGAGATGAAACAAAGAAATTCTAGGATTCCATTTCTGTTATTATACCCTTACAAACATCATGAGTACTAAATATATATCATTAAAGTACATAACAACATCATATAAATTTACATCAAGAATGTACCTCATTAAAGAATCATGAAAGTGCATGTACATCCAAGTGAGTAGATCACCATGTGGCCCATACACACAAGCATACATTATTATATTATATATGCCCCAATGACATAGGTGAGGATCCCATGTCCTATAATTCTGCTCCAAAATATATAATGTATGTCAATATAATCAGCCATGTTTTCTTTCATTGAAGAAGTGAATGAAGAACCTCCACCAAAATATGAACCAAATAAGGAGCAAAGAAAACATGAAGACTTCAAGTGGCTCAAAGAATTCTGATCAATACACACATGAATATGTATATCATCATGGAATAACAAAGGATTTTTCTTCTAGTAATAATTTTCTTCAGTCGTATATCTCTTTAACAAAGTGTGGGATGAAGTTCCTCCAACATCCAATGGACTAGACAAGGAGAAAGGAAAAGCATGAGTATCAAAGTGAATTAAGTGAATACCATAGGTGCATCCATGTAGATGTGCATCATCATAAAGTAACAAAGTATTATGCTACAAATGTGAATAATAATGCGCTCCAACCATGTCATCATAAAAATTAAATCTAGGAGTTCCATACTCGTCATGTAGCACCATAAAAAAGAACCCTTTCACTCATACTTGATTGATACTAATGCTGCAAAACATGGAATTGTAGGATGTACAAGGAATGAAATAACTCACCCAAATGATAAAAAAGTGCAGAAGTGTCATCATGGGACGGATCCATATGGGTAGTATCATGCAGCCACTTCAAAAGTGTGAAACCTTTGTCATAGATTAGTTCCAATGGAGAGGAATCATGCTCTTCTTTAAAAATTGCATAACCTTCATCAAGATACAATTCAAGTTCCTCTTCCACCACATCAAGTGTTTGGATCTCTTCAAGTTCATATCCAAACACATAAAGAAAATTCCAATTTCTGCATTTCGCATGGTCCACCATGTCATGAGAATCCTCCAAACAATCTATGATTTGACAATTTGAAACATAGGAGGAAAAACAAGTGTCTTGCAAATTTTCAAGAAGTTGATCATTGTGAATTGTGAGCTTATGAATATCTTCATTATTATTTTAGTAGGATTCATGTAACCATTCACTAAGCTCAATGACATTTTTTTCTATCAAAAAGAAAAGACATGAAATTAACTTTGATGTTGCACATTTCTCTTTGAATCTTCTCCATGTCTTTAGGGAAGGATGTTTCCTCCAATGAAGTAGCTCTGCAACAAGAATTTGACACTAATTCTTGAGTGTCATGGAGTATTCTAAGGGACTCTTGGATATTATTTTCATTCATATTTAAGGAACCTTCAAGAAAATGAGGCTTTTTCAAATGAACCTCCTCATCTTCTTCCTTCTTTCTTGGACCAACTTCATGAAGCTCAAGTGGTGATGGGGAAGTTGATCTTGTTTCTTGTTCAACTGCTACAAGGTGTTCATTTTCATGTTTAATGGAAGTTTTGCTTGCAGCAACACTTTCAAATCCGATCTCTATGTCACCAACATATATTTTTGAGAACCCATCAGTAGGTACTCTTTCATGGTTCAATGATCCATCAATAGATTCTCTTTGATTTTCACAACCCACATCAGTAAGGATTGTGTGCTGATGTTGAATTTAGTCTTTATTTTATTCTCTACAATCACCTTGAGTTAATTAATTCTCCACTTCATGATCCAATATCTCTTTCTGTAATGGCGTATCTAGGTTCTTTTCACAAATAGGATGATTTTTTCTCATTTCATGCTCCTCCAAACTTGTGGATTGTTGATTGTCCCTTAATGCATTCACATTTCCATTATTGTTAATAAATCCATTATTGACAATATATTATGGGAAAAAATACCATTCATGAATATCCCCTCTCAAATTTTGATACTCCTGGAGACATGCTCCAATATCTATGGTTTTAATTTTTGTAATTGTTGGTCGGGGAGGAAGGAAACTGGGAATTGTAGTTCTATTGTGAAGCCAAGACATGTTTGAAAATTTTTATTGAATGTATGGATTTAATGAACACGTGCCAATAAAATTCTTTGATACAACTTGTAAATTCTCTTTTTGAAATTTTATTAAATGACCAATTTTTTCATTTTTTCCCCAATTTCGACCTTAACTAGTTTTGATGTCTAGACCTCCAAATTGAACCAAATGCTCGTAAATTTCATAATAAGGTACATGAATGATACTAGAAATTAAATATGATGTTCATGGATGTTTTATGACACCACAATTACTTCTTCAAACTTGTTTAATTTTATGTTCAAAGTAGGATCCTTTACTAGTAAATTGGGGCTCCAATTCCCCCTAGGTAATTGCCAGAAAGATTTTCAAATGTTCCCAAAGTCACTCAAATTTATGAACATAGGCAGGGGATGTGTAAAAAAAACATAAAGTCTCATATGCATCATGGTTCAGTTTATATCGGTTTTTATGACTCTTTCCAAAACACCTCCCAAACCACAATTTCGACCCTTGGGAAAAATGCACCAAATCTTCTCCCAATGCAATAAAAATGAGCGAAATGGATTCCAATTATTAAGTAATGAAAATGATACTTGAAATTTACATTAATTAAATTCCATTCATCATACATTTATAATATATACATTCCTCCATTTGAAATAATAATCATTACCATGGCATATATCAAAATAGAGTGGAAATGGTCATTGTTTGCTCATTAAAAGTCATTTTGACTTACAACTCTTGGGTATTTCCACCTGAAACTTTATGAGAATGAAGAATAGATAATATTTAATGGATTACAATCATAAAAATATCTCCCAAATACTACATGAGCTCACCCAATGCGCAATCCCTCCATGAGCATGAATATGCAAAGAAAACTGGAAATGGTTGAGAGAAAGTACTACAATAGAAGAATCCACATGCTTCCTTGTAGATTAAACCTGCAAATAAGAATCCTTTAAATCTCCATGAAATTCCTGAGTGGCATATCCAAACACCGACTTGGATGAGAATCTTTCACCCTTGAAATTGGTTAAGGAAAGAAAACTAGTCATCCACTAGCTCTCACAATTCACAAATGACAATTTCTCAAATTATCAAAATACATTCTCTCAAATACTACATGAGCTCACCCAATGCGCAATCCCTCCATGAGCATGAATATGCAAAGAAAACTGGAAATGGTTGAGAGAAAGTACGACAATAGAAGAATCCACATGCTTCCTTGTAGATTAAACCTACAAATAAGAATCCTTTAAATCTCCATGAAATTCCTGAGTGGCATATCCAAACACCGACTTGGATGAGAATCTTTCACCCTTGAAATTGGTTAAGGCAAGAAAACTAGTCATCCACTAGCTCTCACAATTCACAAATGACAATTTCTCAAATTATCAAAATACATTCTCTTGGTTTATTTATATATTTTATAAACACACTTATCCTTCTAAGGTTCCCAATCCAACCACAAACTCAATCCAATTTGAATTTGGGTGTGTGCTCATGATTTTCCATGTGTCCTCCCTTTCCTAGCCTTCCACCTTCCCCAAATTCAAGTAGGGGCCCATTGAGCTTATAAAAATCACATGAGAGCTCTCTTGGATGGTATATTTTGACCTGACATGTCAGATATGTTAGATGTTAGTCGTCATATATGATTTGTTTCATAGATGTCATAGCATCTTCATCATTATTTTCATAGAGCTAGGGAATCTAGTCCAAGTGTCCCACTATCTCCAAAATGACTCTTCATTTCCCATGTGGGTTACATTTCTTCCCAAATTAGACCTATGATGCATATGGCCAAATGTATTAGCCTTATAACTCAGCCAAGAACCTTTACCCTTCCCATGGATTTGAAATAGCAAGAGGAGGATGCCATGTGGCACAAAACATCTAGCTTGTGTGGGACCCATAGTCTCCATGTGTCTCCATGCCCCATTTCCACTTGAATTTTATCTTGTATTTATTTAATAAGCTCCATTATTAAATATTTATTCCATTCTAATGTATGAACATAATTTATTATCTCCCTTATTAAGATTCTAATTGTATCCATCAACCTAGGGAACTAGTAGGATTGATGGAATTGTCCTACTATGCAATTATTAAAAATGGGGGCATTACATCCCTCATTAGAGACATATATGTCATATGACTCTTCATTTCATGGATAATGAACTTACCCCTCATTACTAAGCTCTATAAGCCATATGACCATGGTTCTCAACATTAGTGGTCAAACATTAAAGGAAAAATAGACCTAGGAAGAAATACATCTCCTCTAGCACTATCCTCGAACCAATCAAGAAATCCCTCAAATGCAAATTGGGAATAAATGAAAGGATAAACCATTCACTAAAGCTCATGATCGAATCTAACTGACCACTCATTATCGATTAGGAAAAAAAATGAACTACTTTCTCGATGAATGGACAATATTTCCACCATATTCATCAGATAATCAAGGCATGCATTTCCAAAACTGAATGAATAAATACTAGGAGTTCAAAGACTTGTAATATGATTTTCCATTGGTTTTAGAGAAACTACTATGTTTTTGATGTATTTGTAACTTCGAAATGTATTCGATTGTATATCTTTTGTATTGTACACCGATGTTTTTTCCAGGAAGTATCTATAATGTAATTGAGTCATGTCATTCCCTGATGTTTCGATCAAGAGATTCAATAATGTAAACAAGTCATGTAAAGTCATTGAGGTTAAACATCCCTTGTAATTCAGGGAAATAGTCCCTACAATTGTGTCAAGGTTAACCCTCCTTGTTGATCAGAGGGAAAATTCCCCACAGTTGTGGGGCACTAGGGTTATTAGATTCTCCTATAGATGTTGGCCCTAGTAAGTAATTGTTAAGTGGAGTCGACATGTTGAAGTGGAAATTAAGTGAAAGAAATAATATAAATAGAGAGTGGGCCTCTCTATTTATAACACACACTCACTCATAGGGGTGCATGAGTGAGAGAGGAGAATCTCTCTCAAGTGAGAGAGAGAGAACAAGCTGTTGGAGATCATCTTTATGTTTTCGGGTTTTAATACTGCCATTGGTTGTCATTCTATATCTGAGGAAGTTGCAAAATTTTCTCCTTTATGGTTTCCCCAAGGAAAATTCTTTGTGTCTCTTGTCTCTTGTGTTTATTGTTGTGCATGTTAATCTATCAGATAAGATCCTAAGATAATTCTAGCTTGAATGATAAAAATCTAAGATGGTATCAGAGCAAACCTGAGAAGAAGACATTGTGTAGCTACGAAAGCTAGGGCTTCTTACTTTTTGGGTCTCTCTCCACAATCCATCAGAAAAGGTATTCTAGGATGACTCTCCATTGAAGGGCGCATCTTTCTGTCGAAGCGGAATTTGATTCCGGGCATTTTTAGTTTTTAGTGCGGGAAATTATGGCTTTTTACAGAAGAGGAATTTTGGAGTGAGCCTGGCACAGGATTTCTCTCCTCATCAAAATTGAATTTTAGAGACCTGGTTTGATAGTTTTGGTTGGGTGAAACTCAGGGAAAGTCAAACCCTAGTTTGACACTGGGCCTAAAAAACCTGAAAATACTGAAACTAATAACTTTTGGTACATTCACTATATCTTGGGATTGAATAAGTATCAGGGGCTAAAACTTTCACAGGTCAAAGATAAGTTCCTGATGTACACTATGTCCAACTTTCATCCTCATATTCACTATATTATAGGAGATATGATTCCTCCAAGCTAGGGTTCCAGCATCTCCTAGGATTCCTTCCCAAACAGGACACCTAGGGAGAATTGCTATATCTTGGGCTACGAACGTCCAAATGAAATTTATGAATATGTTCTAGAAAGGGAATGGAATTTGATTTTTATGGTAAAATTTTTAGACCCAGAAGATGAATTAGTGACACGTGGAAGTCCATACAACTTCTCTATGATGAATAGTCCTAAAACAGGTCACCTTGGGAAAATGCTCATAAGTCCCAATTGGTGAAACCAATTCTGATGAAACCTATGGTGTTGAAATAGGAACAGATGAGGATACCTAAGTACAAAATTTTCACAAAAAGAACTTGGTCAAGTTCACGAAGATCATTGATGATTCAATCAAGGATCACCTTATACCACAAGTGTCTTCCCTAAAGACACCTAAAGAGATGTTTGATTCCTTAACCAATATATTTGAAGGGAAGAACATAAATCATATGATGAATTTAAAAAAACAGTTGAAGAATGTGAAGATCTAGAATGCAAAAACCATACATTCATACTTTACAAATCAAAGAACAACTTGAAGCGGTAGAAGAAGAAGTGGAGAATGTAGAAGTTGTGATAACCGCCTTGAATGGCCTCCCAGGATAATGGGATTCATTCATTCAAGGAATGTGTGCCAAAAGGAAGTGATTACTTTCAGAAAGACTTTAGGAAGAGCACACACAAAAAGATGCTCAACTCATAATAAGAGAAAAGAAGATGGGAGCAACTGAAGATAAATATTTCACGATTCAAAGAAGATACCTCAAGCAATGAGGAATATGAAGAACTCAACTCTTGAAACACCTCTTATCCATATTATAATTTGGATAAGAAATGATGAATGAAGAAGATGATGAAGCTGATGAAGCTGAAGGATAAAAAAGGAGTCTACCCACGAAACAAATAAAGATAAGTATTCAATTGTCATTTCATGATATTGTTTTGTTATATTAAGTTAATGTATTATGCATGATAGGATGTTTGCATTAATTACAGTATACTACTAATATGCATGTGATGGGTAAGTAGCTCATGGTTCTATACAAATATCCATTTCTACTTATCTAGAATGAAACCTCTTTGCTGACATATTGGATTAGTGCACAATCTCAATGTTGTCCTGGTAGAGATGGAAGGCATCTAGAAAGTTTCCATGAGATATGGATGAACGTTGTATTGGTTAAAATAGTTGCATGATCATATATTTATGCATAAGAATTTTCCATTATGAATATGCCTTATGAAATGTTTCTAACCATACAAATGCATTTGACTTGTATAAAATATCGCACACAATCACCTACAAGAAAAGAAGGACGAGACTTGTTCCGAAGAACAAGTGACGACAGTTCAAGATTCACTCTAATAATTTGAAATGAAGAATGATGTCTAGGATGCAGTATCGAGACCTAAAGGAAAGTTTGTAGTTCCATCATGCAGTATATGGAAACATCATGGGATACAAGGAAGGATTTTTAGCACGAGGCTTCTCATAGAAAGAAGGCATAGACTACGAAGAGACATTTGCAGCTATTGGAAGATAACACAGATGGCAGGCATAATCATGTGCCTAAATGAAAGAAGGCCTTATACGAGATAAAAGGACACCCATGGGATAACACCTACATGAGGAGCTTGAGGATCACCTAGAGTGATGAATATCTTAACCTTTTCTACAAGGTTAAATATGAAAGCCTATAGAAGATGACAAGCTCACAGATGGGTGCGAGAAGAACCTTTGAAAAGGTTCAAGATAGAGGATATTGGTATCCATTGAATCTAGATGAATACATAAAATATTAGTAGCAAATGAAGCTACTTGTCACTCTAGTAAAAAAAATTTCAGTGGATAGAGTACGAAAGACAGAGGGAGTATGATGCTTTTCTTCAGAGGGAGTGACTGCAGAAGATCCTAAAGTTCGACATGGTATGATAGGATGGATAGATTACTGATGACTCTAGGATTTACCTTTGCTTCAAGGTTGAATGTGGAAGACCAGTCATGCTCCTGTTATATGTCAATGACTTGTTCCTGACAGAAAATAGGAACTCATTAAAGTTTCAAGAAGGAGACTTGTTGTTGAGTTTGAGATGAAGGACTTGGATATGATGCACTACTTTCTAGGCATAGAGGTGTGGAAAAATGCAGATGGAATTTCCATGGGACAAGGGAAGTATGCAGTAGAGTTCCTAAAGAGGTTCAGGATGATGGAATGCAAGGCCATGACCACACCTATGGCATTGAACCTGAAGTTATTGGGTGATGCTTCATTAGATTCGGTTGATGCCACGATGTATCGTCAAATGATTTTTTCCTTGATATAACTAATGAATACGAGACCAGATATTTGATTTGCTATGAACACATTGATACATGTTCACCTAATGATTGCAAAGCATGCATTGAGGTACCTAAAGGGTACAGTTGAGTATGGGCTCAAGTAGGATACAAATCAGAAGATTAACCTTGAGGGTTATGTCGATTCGTATTGGGCAAGCATTTCCATTGATACGAAGAGCACTTCGAGGTGCTACTTTATTATGATATTACGTGTAATCTCTTGGTTTGGTAGGATGAAGTCCTGCATAGCGTTGAGTACAACTAAGGAAAAAGATGTTTCCACTTAGGTGTGTGCAAGAAGTTGAGGGACCTTTTAGATGCAATGGTGGAGTGAAGTCAATCCCTCTTAATCCACAAAAAAAAAATAATCCCAAGAAATCCTGAACCTGCCAAGCCTAGTCCCAAGGCTAACAATAGGCATGCCAACTAGGATAGTAAGAATTCGCCTCCGTTTTAGTGAGCAAAATCGCGCACGCGATTTCGTTCACTAAAATAGAGGCATAATTTGGAAAGCCTATTTTTTTTTTAAATAGGTCAAGGCCATCTTTTTCTCCTTATTGCATGGCTATTGGACCAAGAAGGAGAAAATCTCAATTGGGTGAATGCATTTTTGCGTGTGCAAAAGCCCTCAATCTCCACCTTTGGATAAACCTCCCCTTTGTGAGGTATTTTCTTCATTTCCTTTGATGTTTTTTTCTCTTTCTTCATCAATTTATTTGCCCTAGATTAAAAAATTAAACCATTTTAAATTAAATCATGGCCAATTGAAACAAAAACCCAATGGAAATTAGGAACCCCATTGTAATTGGCCAATTGAAACCAATTCCCCAATTTAATGATAAAAATTAAATAATTTTGATTATTTAACAAAATTCATACCCAAAATTCCCATGCCCAATGGAAACCAAAACCCCAATTAACTCAAAAAACAAATGAATTTCACTATTTTCATATGCATATTCACAAGGATCCTTGTGACTCCATACCAAAATCCACAAATATGCAAAGTTTTTCAAGCACATTGCAAGTTTGTATAAATAATTTACATGCCCAATGTACACCAAAACCCCAATTAACTCATAAAAAACAAATGAACTTCACTATTGTGAAACCAAACCAAAATTAACAAATATGCAAAGTTTGTCAATTATGTTGCAAGCTTGCATTTACAACTAAAAAAAAATCAAGTAGAATTCATAGATTCCCCTAAAATACATCAACAAACATGGTAAATCCCTTACCTCTATCCAAAATATCGAAGTTTCTCTTCCAAAAACATGAATAAACACCTTATAATTTTGATGAAACTTCCTCAAGTTGATCTTCTAAGAACATCAATAAACACCTTATAGTTTTGATGAAACTTCCCAATCTAAGTGTCAAAATAAGCTATAGAAGCTTCCCATGCTTTTAACAAATATTTCGTCTTGAACGAAGGGTACTTTTTGGTTAAGGTCAAGACAACAAAGTTCAACAATAGACTCTATGAACGTGAAGATACATAGGTAGGTTGATGTATTTGATTAAACATGCCAATCACATACTAGATCATACATGATATTTGATCTAGTGGAACCCTTGCAACCATAAAATCTATAAAGTTCTACTAAATAGCCTTTGGATTCCAAACAACATCACACTACAACAAATAATTACATATATAAAAAAATCGTTTCCTATACTTGGATTTTATTCATCAACAGCACATTATGCCGCCTATTCTAGGGTCTAGTTGTCGCCTCTACCTGCAATCTAGGAGCTGGTCCTACAAAGGCAATAATCAGCACCTCACAATTTCGACAAAACTTCATAATCCAAGCCTTAAAATAAGTTAGAGGAGCTTCACAATCAACATATGCACTCAAGACACTTTATGCACACATTCATGTACTTAAAAATTGGAATTAATACTTGAATTTAGGACATAAATATGAAATGAAAATTTTTTAGATGTTTATTCTTTACTGTAAAATTCAAGATCAATTTTTAAATTTAAATGATAGATTAGTTTATATGTCATTAGTTATACAGTTTTCAGTTCTTAGATATGTAATTATATCTTGTGTTTATATTTCTAATGATATTTTATTTGTATTTATGATTGCAGTGGCTACTATGGATCATAACAATGCAGAGATACTGAGGTTTATTGTCCATTTGAGAGATATTGGTTCGGCTTGGAGGGGTGGAGATGAGCTCTGCCGCTCCTTATCGGATTCATTGTTTTCTATTGTTGATACGATCACAAGATCGAATGATGCTTTGTATAGCATTGCATATTACAGGGAGAGGAAAAGACAACAATATGCCGATGGATTAAGTCACAACGAGGTAAAAAAGATGAAAATAACAAAACAAGCCATCTATTCATTTTTTAGACTGCCTAGGATGGATAACATTCCAGAGATCAGCAGGCCACATATTTCTATTGAGTGGTGTACTTTTCCACCCATCAAAGACAATTGGATGGATAGGTGGTACATGGTTTTTTACATTCCCCCTCATAATAATAGGGAAGTACTGATGTACTTCCTCCGAAAATTGTATGCAGAGTTTGTGATGGGGAAACATGTCAACTATTTTGACATGTTGGGCTTCCAAGGAGTTGGTAGGGGGATTCCCCAACATCGACCCCATGCTAGGCATAGAGATTCCAATGCACAAATACTTTCACCCTGTGCCCAGCTACCGAGGGCAGACATCCCTCCTACACATGACATGGTTACCTAGACATAGGAGGCATTTTTTACTCTAGCTAAGATGGTCTCTCAACATATGACCACTATTGACCAGAGAGTGCCTCTTCCTCTGCTGGTGTACAACCACCAGCTTTTGGTGGTGGAGGGACATCTATTGGTGGGGATAGACCAACATCCCATGTGCCTCAGAGCAAGCCACACATCTACACATCATGTGGGGGACCTTGTTATGGTCCTGGACCAAGACATGGTACCACTATGATGACTAGTGGTCAGGTAAGGACATTGTTTTAAAACTCTGTTATTGTTCAATTTTTAATTGTTCCATACTATATGTAACATATTAAAATATTTGTAATATATATGCAATATTTACTCTTGCAGGAGATTGATGCCTCTCACGGGGGTGGTACTGCACCCAGTGTGGTTATACCTGAGGCCTAATGTCACGTCCCCATGCCTCCGACCAGCGAAGAGGACGTGACCTGTGGATTAAACCACCTGGGCTGGGAGCCCCATGAACATGTACAGGCATAAGGTTTGCTGAAACATAATGCTTAAACAAAATTTGAACTAAAATATGCACACATGATTTTTTATCATGCACAGATGCAATTTAATCCTCATACACAGTGGAAACCAACAGCATTCATACATGCATGTATTCATTTAACATGTTCATCAATTTCATTAACAGAAATTAAGATTGCAGAAGTAAAATGGATAAAATCACTTATCTTATGATG
>LPNX010326863.1:274342-286842 GCA_001517045.1 Pseudotsuga menziesii
TTGTAGATGCTATTAGCATATGAAGAGGGGCAATAAATTGATGGAAGTGGTCACTCCCATGGTGGAGATATGTCCCAGGAAGGGGTAAGTATATTACAACATGTCATTTTTTCAGTACATATTATTCCATCCATTCAAATCCATGTATAACTATGGTAACACTTTATGAATGCAGACGTCATCGCAGATCCCTACACTGACTCTTTGGTTTGGATCTCCTCGTAGTCCAAACATAGATAAGGGGGTTTTTTACACCAGATGAGGACCCTCTTCCTTGAAAAGAGCAGATGTGCATGAGGATCAACCTACTCATCGCATGGTAATGTACACACTTCCAATGGCACTTGTTGTTTAGCTATGAATTCACTTCACAAGTGGTTTTTCTTAATCTTATTTTCACATGTTTACAGCATCAGGATGTAGAGTCATCTGTGTCAGACCTTAGTGGGATTGTTGATGCCGCTGTTAATGCTGCATCTACAATAGGGATAAGTCACACTCAAGTACATCTACTTGAATAATTGTAATTGTACATTTCATTTGTATTGTTTATGGACATGCACGATGTCTAACTATTTAATCATTTGGTGAATGCAGCCACACCCTGGTCCATTAGTGCATGCAATTGAGGTTGATGTTCAACCTACGGCTCCTCTTACTACTGAAGAGACCTAGCGTAATCCCCTAGAAATGGTTTTTTCGATGAGATGTTCATCTTTTACATAATTGATTAGTACTTTCTCATTCATGTACATGTTGATAATTCTTGAGATAATTGACATATTTTTTTTTATTCGCAGAGAAGCATGACAAAGAGGCTCTCTGCAAGGTGGAGGATAGCAGAGGCACCTATACCCTCGACACCAAAGGCACCTATAATCCCGACGGATGCAGTGATTTTTTGTTTTATTTACAATTGAGTCATATTTTAAATTTTCAAACTTTGTTATTGATGGACAGTACTAGTTCAGTTACCTGATCAAGAAATATTGTCATTGATTTGCAGTCGCCAGAGATGCAGAGTGGTCGTAGATAGAGCCGAAAAGCATCAGGGTCCAGGAAGAACAAGAGAAAGTTAGATTTTTGATGTGTTAGTCCAAGAAAAATATGTATTTTTATGTACAATCCGGAGCTAGAGTATAGGGGCGCGGTCCAAGACAAGTGTAATTTTGTTTGCACATGTACATCAAATATGTTTTTGATACATGTACATTGATAGGCCATAGATAGGCCTTCTATTTTTGTATTATAACTTTCATGATATAAAAAATATTTCATATCAAGGCTCTTGAGATATTCATGGTTCAGTCTTTTAAGTGTGATTATACATGTGTGGCGAAGAATGTTTCTATGTGTAATGTTCCCAATTTTTTATAGATTTTATGATTGCATGGAGATATCAGTTATAAATTTGAGAAAAATGCACAATTACAATATTATGTACTGACAAAAATGTACATTTTAATTGTTTTTTACCACGATCCAATTGCATATACAATGTTATATTAACAATGTCCAATTGTATTCAAAAATATGGAACATAGGTCTAATACACATTTAAGCACCCAGCACAGCTAAGCAACTGATCCAACTTGGTGGAATGCAAAAGCACCTTACCCACATAACAACCTAACAAACGTTTAAAGAATGCACGAAGTTGACACACTTAAGTGATGCATTAGTGTGGTCTACATAAATAAAATTATTGTTTGGCATGATGTCTTTCATCTAATGAATACATGGGATACACATCAAACCTAAAAGTATCCAAGTATTATAAGGTTGATTCAAAATAATGGTTATGACTATATCTTACACATTATGTATGTCCTGCACATTATTTTATCATTTTGTTAATGTACATGGACTTTGATGAATGGCCTCGAGTAACAACTTTGAAAGAGATGAAAGTTATGTGTGATTTTATTATAGTTTAAATTGATTAGAGAAGTACTATTCTGAATCTTGTTTTATAAATTCATGTTTATGAAGTATTATTCAAAGCATTCATAGCGTGAAGATATATATATTTTGTAATAATGGCATAATATAATGGCCATTTTTTTCTAAACATAAACATGTTCCATTACATGGTTACTGACGTAATGGCATTATCTCCTCCTGCATTTCATCGTACAAATGCTCACATCTCTTGTATGAGGGGAAGATCTACAATGACCTTTATGTGCAAAAATTTCACATTCACTTATTGAGCAAAACCCTAGTTTCCAAAATTGACAAAAAAAAATGATCCCTTGTCCATGGACCTAGAGTAGAGAGCCACTCTAGCATAATCGTGATGTACTGAATCGAATGGAGCCGATGGTTCATCAATCTAAGTAACGGTCATTAGTCTATGGAACGTTGAATCCCACCTCCTACAGGCTTTTAGGGACACCCATTGAATCCCTAACCGGGGAATAGAGTGGAAACCATGCATAAAAAAGGGATTTCAATGGGTCATGCAAGCATGTTTAGGTAGGTTCCATGTGGGAACTCTAGCCACACATTCATGGTCAAGGAATTTTCAAAGCCGACCCATATGTGTAGAAATTGGACATTCACTTACTGAGCAAAACCCTAGTTTCAAAAATTGACCAAAAAAATGGTCCCTTGTCCATGGAACCATATTAGAGGGCCACCCTAGCACTATCTCAATGTCCTGAATCCAACGGAGCCGACAATTTGTCGGTCAGAGCAACAATCATGATTCTATGGTACGTTGAATCCCACCTCCTGCAGACTTTCAGGGACACCTGTTGAATCCCTACCCGGTGCATAGAATGGAAAACATGGATCAAAAATGGCTTCTAGTGGTTCATGCAAGATTTTTTAGTCATGTATTATGTGGGAACACTAGCCACACCTTCACAGTTGAACAATATGTGAATTTGACCCCTATTTGCAGATATTGGACATTCACTTACTGAGCAAAACCTTAGTTTCCAAAATTGACAAAAAAATGGTCCCTTGTCCTTGGAACCAGATCAGAGGGCCACCTTAGCACTACCTTGATATCCTGAATCCAACAAAGTTGATGGTTTGTCGATCCGAGCAATGGTTATGATTCTATGGTACGTTGAATCCCACATCCTGCAGACTTTCAGGGACATTTGTTGAATCTTTACCTGGGGCATAGAATGGAAACCATGCGTCGAAAAAGGGCTTTCGGTGGTTTGTGAAAGCCTGTTTAGGCATGTATTATGTGGGAATGCTAGCCAAACCTTCACAATCGAGCAATATGCTAATTTGACCCCTATGTACAGAAATTGGACATTGACTTACTAAGCAAAACCCTAGTTTCCAAAATTGACCAAAAAATGGTCCCTTGTCCATGGAACCAGATTAGAGGGCCACTGTAGCACTATCTTGATGTCTTGAATCTAATGGAACTGATGGTTTTTTGATCCAAGAAACAATCATGATTCTATGGCACGTTGAATCCCACCTCCTATAGACTTTTAGGGACACCTGTTGAATCCCTACCCATGGCATAGAATGGAAACCATGCATCGAAAATGGATTCTGGTGGTTCGTGCAAGCTTGTTTAGGAATGTATTATGTGGGAATGCTAGCCACACCTTTAGGGTCGATCAATATGTGAATTTGACCCCTATGTGCAAAAATTGGACATTCACTTACTGAGCAAAACCCTAGTTTCCAAAATTGACAACAAAGATGGTCCCTTATCCATGGAACTAGATTACAGGGCCACCCTAGCACTATCTCGATGTCCTAAATCCAACGGATCCAACATTTTGTTGATCTGAGCAATGGTCATGATTCTATGGCACGTTGAATCCCACCTCCTGTAGACTTTTAGGGACACCTATTGAATCCTTACCCGAGGCATAGAATGGAAACTGTGCATCAAAAAGGGCTTCCGGTGGTTCGTGCAAGTTTGTTTAGACATGTATTATGTGGGAATGCTACCCACACCTTCACGGTCGAGTAATATGCAAATTTGACCCCTATGTGCAGAAATTGGACATTCACTTACTGAGCAAAACCCTAGTTTCCAAAATTGACCAAAATAATGATATCTTATCCATGGAACCAGATTAGAGGGCCACCTTAGCACTATCCTAATTTCTTGAATCCAATGGAGCCAATGGTTTGTCGATCTGATAAATGGTCATGATTCTATGGCACATTGAATCCCACCTCCTACAGGCTTTCAGGGACACCTATTGAATCCCTACCCGGGCCATAGAATGGAAACCGTGCATAAAAAAGGGCTTTCGGTTGGTTGTGCAAGCGTGTTTAGCCATGTGTTATGTGGGAATTCTAGCCACACATTCACGGTAGAGCAATATGAGAATTTGACCCCCATGTGAAAAAATTTCACATTCACTTACTGAGCAAAACCCTAGTTTCCAAAATTGACCAAAATAATGGTATCTTCTTCATGGAACTAGATTAGAGGGCCACCCTAGCACTATCCTGATGTCCTGAATCTAGCAAAGACGATGGTTCATCGATCCGAGCAATGGTCATGATTCTATGGCATGTTAAATCCCACCTCCTACAGGCTTTCAGGGACACCTGTTGAATCCCTACTCGAGGCATAGAATGGATACCGTGCATAAAAAAGGGCTTCTAGTGGGTCATGCAAGTGTGTTTAGGCATGTGCTATGTGGGAACACTAGCCACACCTTCACGGTCGAGCAATAGGTGAATTTGACCCCCATGTGCAAAAATTTCACATTCACTTACTGAGCAAAACCCTAGTTTCCAAAATTGACAAAAATAATGATCTCTTCTCCATGAAACCACATTAGAGGGATACCCTAGCACTATCCTGATGTCCTAAATCCAACGGAGATGACGATTTGTCGATCCGAGCAACGGTCATGATTTTGTGGCACGTTGAATTACACCTCCTACAGGCTTTCGAGAACAGCTATTGAATCCCTACCCGGGGCATAGAATGGAAACCGTGCATGAAAAAACTATTATATTTAAAGGTTTCAATGATCTCACTACATGCACACTAAAGGAAACTTTGTGAATCAATATGATTTGAAGCATAAGTCCACCGGATTTGAAAAAGTTGTGTTGGACATTAGATTGATTCTGAATTGAGTTGTGACAGTAAGATAAGATTAGGGTTAGGATTAGGGTTTCCTCGGTAGGGTTATGGTTATAGGCCATGCATGTTAAACAATAAACCCTAGTTAGGGATAGGGTTTTCCAATTTTTGCCTTCGTTGGCATGAAATTCATTGTCCATATTTGGCCCAAATATCTTATTATCTTTTATTATCTTTTAAGTAGAAAGTAAACTTCTCAATAAAAAAAAAATGAGAATAAATTCCAACACTACTAGGAACTACCCCTTTGGCAATGGACATGCGGGTATAAGAGGTGATTTTTCAAGAAGGAAATTATACAAGCCTTGAAACATAATTTTATCATTGCATCATCTTGTTTCCATCATCCTAGTTGTATATATTGGCTGAAAACATTGACAATATTACCTACTTGAAAAATTAGGGTTTTAGTCCTGTAAGAGAGCCTACAAAAAACTTTGATAGGTATGCTAATTCATATGTAAAATTTGGCATGTTCATTTACTTGACATACAAGAGAACTTTTCGCATATTTATAAACAACATTATCGGAAATTTCGCATATGGAGAACACAAAATTGACATATTCATAAGAAACATACATGGGAAAATTAAAATTATGATACATACCTCATCATGCTAGAGCCCACCTATTATCATACAACCAAGGCCTCCATATCATCTCTTATAATGATGGTCTCCATTAGTCTCTTGTGCTATGTATCCGGTAAGAAGTAGCGTACAAGAACACAAAATTGACATATTCATAAGAAACATATATGGGAAAATTAAAATTATGATACATACCTCATCATGCTAGATCCCACCTATTATCATACAACCAAGCCCTCTGGATCATCCCTTATAATGATGGTCTCCATTAGTCTCTCGTTCTCTGTATCCAATAAGAAGTAGCATAACTTCGATGAATTCCGTCTAGGCAATGTTCATACCTAGAGGTTTGTACCAATGATTAAGTTGGTAAAGTGATACACACTTGCACTTGGTTTGTAATCCCTGTAAACATGTACACCCTTGTATCTTGCATTGTTGTCATGTGTAAGGTATTCACCTTTAACAACCATAGACCCGATGGGGAAGTGGTTGTTTTCATCATCAGTCATGGACATAATGAGAGTTTGATTTCCCTCTATACAATGTGCCAACAAGTAATCACCACCCCATTAAATATCTTTTGAGGAAACCACTACGTATATGTGTCCTACATAGTATGATTGTAGGTATATGAGAAAATATTTTTTTTGTGATACAAGTCCATTAATGTGAGTTTCAAGCCTATGTAAATTCTACAAAAAAATGTTAAGGAAATGCATCATATCAGGTTGTACAAGGTCTGGTACATGATCAAAATCTATAGAAATACATGATTGGTCTTCTTACAACGGAGTTAACTCAACAATTGCATGCTGATCAAGTGAAAGTGATATGTGATCCCATCCATCAACCCAATCCAAAGATTCACACACATCCCAGTTACCATCACAATAAGGCGGAAAAAAAAAGTAAGTTTTCTGGTCCAAATTTCAAATATTGGGTTATCAGAGCTTCGAACCGAATGAAAGCCATGAGTCCCAGGAACAGTCTTGCATTCCCATGCATGTGAACGATCTATGTCTACCACCTCCCAAAAAAATCTCTCCACGTGTCTCTTTCTTGTGGATTCTACTCGCATAGTTGATTCCTCTCCCATTACTGATGTGCACCACCTAACTATAGATTGAGCATTTCAAATAGTAGATATTGTAGATAATTTCAATTCTTCTCTTCGTAGGGCTATTTTGAAACATGCTCTGGCTCCATAATGCTCTCCTTTACCATGCCCAGTCTCAAAATAGTTCCACATATGTGGAACTTTGTATTTTTTATGCAATGAACACAACCATTGAAATATGCGTGCATTTTTGAACTAACCAGCACATCCACCAGACCAAATCCAGTGTTGATCCATCTGTATGTTCCTTCCCTTCAAATGATCATAGAACATGATGAAGCAATGACGTACATAGTGGCAGTCATGGCACCTATCATCACTTATGTAGAAGTTATAATCCTTTAGAATTTCTCTTTGCTCTTCATTGCTATTTGGGCCATGCCTATATGTGATATGCACCTTCAAGGAAACCTACTTAGAGTGATAATACTGACTTTGGATCTCATTTTGAGGCTGCAGAGTGTAGTTCTCAGAAAAATCAACAACTGAAAGTATAGTACCACGAGGAAATGTATCTCTGCATATTCTAAACTTCTCATCCTGCCATCGTGCCAAGTGGACATGCTAAACATATTGACGTGTCTTTTCAATAAATTCCTTGACAAAGACACTAACTTGTACCTATTGACACAAAATGATCTCAATATCAGGTTTTTTTGTGAGTAAGGAATGAAATGCAACTGTTCAAACATAAATTTATAGATAAATGCATGTACCTGAGATGTCACCAATTGTATTTTTTTACGTTCTTTCCCTGGGAATATTCATAGCTGATATATTTGAAACTTTTCATGTCTGTAACCATATTCCCAAATTCATTGTCTCTAGTCTCGTGCATACATTGGCTCAATAATGCCATTCCAGCACAGTTGGAGCAAGTTCCATCCAAATACGATTTTTCATAGTAAGTTTTCCCCTCGGGCCTATTGCACATGATACTATGAATGAATTCTCTTGATGAGGTCAGTGGTATTGTCAAGGAGCAATCCTGCACATGGTTAGTATGGAACACACGACGAATGTATGAAAATGTTGCATAGTAATATTCATATTCTACATGGTATCTACAACAACAAGTGTTACGAAGAGTATTTATTCTAACATACCAGGGCTTACATTTCTCAAAAGATCTTTGCCCTAAATTCAATTGTCTATGTTAATTTCTAAATTTCTTGTATAGTTATGTCCGTGTTATATAAATAAGATGCTTAATATGCGGTTCACGGTCCTTTAAACCCATTCTTAGTTTTAGTACATCCTTCCGATTTGAAGAAGGCCTTGTGTGATCATGCCAAAAACTCTGCACTAGTCCCTTTACTGCATCAACTAGCTTCATGTCACGACGTGGCAACCGACCAATAAAGGCCCAAAAATCTATCTGGGCGGTTGTGTCAAGATGTTCTCTTCTAATAAAATACCTATGGAGGGTTTTTACATTCAAATTAACTAGTTTAAATGTAGGCTTTAGAAAACGAAGGACCCTGGTGTTCTTATTTACAATTGCTTGTGACAACACACGATGAGCCACATTGCGGTCCTTTGACCGTGTGTTCTTACCAATTTTACCAAAGGCGTCTACTAAGCTTTTAACTATATTAGAACTTGGTCCAAAAGGCTTTATCATCTTTATCCCTAACGATTACCTAACAATATCCATGCCCCTAGATTTTAACAATGATAAAAATAATATACATTTATCCCCATCACATTTAGAAACAAAATATTTCTTTAGTATCTGTTGAGTTTGATAAGCAATACTACGTTTATATAGCATACCTTCAATGGAATTGAGAAGTCCTTCATCAACTTGTATACGCTTTGGAGTTCTTCGACGTGTGCTTTCTAATGGAGGTAAGGGGGTTTGAGCATCAACAATATGCTCTGGCGTTTCAGTAGCACCTTGTTGTCCTTCATTCTCTTCCTGGTAGTTGGATGGTGGAAGTCCAACATCCTCATCGATGGTCCGGATAATATTTTCTTCTTCAACAGTAGGCTCCATGTCCAACGCCTCTTCAACAATAGGCTCCATGTACAACGCCTCCTCATGAGCTTCGTCTTGAGATGATAACTTATCACTTTGACTTGATCTGGGATTTGAAACATCTCCTAATAAGCAGTTACATTTTGCTTCTTGAACACTTCCATGGGGTGCTTGTTCAACAACTATTGTGGAAATTGAAGGTCCCTCTAGTGAATGCTTCTTTTTTCCTTGTGTTGGATTAATAGGATGAACCGTCGTATCCTGTATAATTGGATTTGGATTAGTTTGCAAAGAAAGCCTCTGATTCATCATGTCTATTCTTTTCTTTTCTTTCTCTTCTTCGATGACTTCTTGAGGTCTCTTTTTCCTTGCTGATTTTCTTCCTCGGTTACGTACATTCCCCATCACCACAGTGATCAATGTCAATAATGTTTTTTTTTGTTGCTTCTCAATTACAAGCTTGCAAGCCTTTAACTTTCTTTATAACTATTGATCCTTCAAGGTGCTTCAATCTTCCTTTTCAATTGTTCATATTTCACATCAAAACAATAATGAATGGGAAAATTTACCTTTGGCTCTCTTGAATAATAAGCAAATGAAAGTTAAATCGTAAATTTTTCCTCAAGCTAATTTTTTTGTACAATTTTGTATATCCACCATCACCATGAAATGACATTGAAGCTTGATATCTTATCCTGTGTGCTCCTCAACCATGAAAGATATCCTCAATGTTGCACCTACATAACAAAAAGAATGATGGAGATTGTGTAAATTGTGAGTATTTTCATAGGCGGGCTCGTGCTCCTGAAAAAAAATGCGCTGTAATCAGATAAATTCATAAAAATAGAGTGAAGTTGCTCTCGGACAAGAAAAATCCCCTGTTTTTACAATCCCAAAACGCGCACATGTTATATAGAGTAAAAACGTGTACACGATTTGTATAAGTATAACGCGCACGTGATATGGTTAAGCACAATTAATAGAGTGGGTGCACGACTAGGGCAATGAATAAGATCATAACTTCGCAAATGTTTTCTATGGCTAGCAACAAAACAAATGTTTTTAGTGTTCCCTTCTTTTCATGCATATAAATGTTTCTCTCTATAGCCCCCATAATCCCTACATATCCCTATCTCTTTCTAAATATACCTTCCTCATTCTCTCTACATCCCTCCCTATATGTTCCTTTTTCTCCCTTACTCCATCCCTCCATACTGATGGTGATGAAGAGGATGATGATTATCATGATGGTGATGATGATGATCATGATAATGATGACGACAATGGTGATGATGATGTTCATGATGTTGATGGCGATGATGATGATCATGTTGATGATGATGATGATGAAGGTGATGACGATGATGATGATGATGACGATGGTGATGATAATGAAGGTGATGATGATGAGGAGGAAGGTGATGCTGATGATGATGATGATGATGATGATGAAGATGAACATGATGACGATGATCATGATGATCGTGGCGATGTTGATGATGATGATCAATGATAGATGATGATGGTGATGATGATGATGGTGATGATGATTATCATGTTGATGATGATGATGATGATGTTGGTGATGATGGTGTTGATGATGTTGATGTTGATAACGATGATGTTGATGACGATGATGATGATGATGATGATGACGACGTGGATGGTGATGATGATGTTCATGATGTTGGTGTTGATGATGATGATGATGACCAATGATCATGGTGATGATGAGGATGGTGATGATGATGTTGATGATGTTGATGTTGATGATGTTGGTGTTGATGATGAATATGATGATCATGATGAAGATGGACATGATGATCATGGCGATGTTGATCGAGATGATGATAATCACGACGCTAGTGATGATGATGTTCAGATGTTGATGGTGATGATGATGATCATGTTGATGATGATGATTAAGGTGATGATGATGATGATGATGATGATTAGGATGATGATGAGGATGATGATGATGATTGATGAAGTATGATCATGGTGATGATGAGGATGAGGATGAGGATGGTGATGATGATGACGATGAAGGTGATGATGATGAGGAGGATGATGAGGATGATGATGATGATGATATTGATGTTGATGATGATGACAACGATGGTGATGATGATGTTCATGATGCTGATGGTGATGATGATGATCATGTTGTTGTTGATGATGATGATGATGGTGATGATGACGATGATGACGATGAGAACGGTGATGATGATGATGAGGAGGAGGAGGATGATGATGATGTTGATGATGATGATGATGATGACGATGATGTTGATGAAGGTGATGATGGTGGTCATGATGAGGATGGTGATGACGATGATGACGATGACGATGATGAAGGTGATGATGAGGATGATGAGGATGAGAATGATGACGATGATGTTGATGATGATGATGATGATGATGATGATGATGACGAGGCCGGTGATGATGATTTTCATGATGTTGATGGTGATGATGATGATCATGTTGTTGATGATGATGAAGGTGATGATGATGATGATGATGATGATGATGAGGATGAGGATGGTGAGGATGATCGATGACAAATGATCATGGTGATGATGAGGATGAGGATGGTATGATGATGATGTTGAAGGTGATGATGATGATGACTACGACGATGATGATGATGATTTTGATGTTAATGATGATAACGATGTTGGTGATGATGATGTTCATGATGTTGATGGTGATGATGATGATCATGTTGATGATGATGAGGACGATGATGATGATGACGATGAGGAAGGTGATGACAACGACGACGATGACGACGATGATGATGATGATGAAGATGATGATGATGATGACGATGGTGATGATGATGTTGGTCATGATGACGACGATGGCGATGATGATGCTCATTATGATTATGATGAGAAAGGTGATGCTGATGATGAGGATGATGATGATGATGATGACGACGATGATGATGACGTTGGTGATGATGACGTGGACGATGTTGATGTTGATGATGACGATGGTGATGATGATGCTGATGATGTTGATGTTGATGATGACGATAATGATGAAGATGATGATGATGATGAAGATGGAGATGATGATGAACATGATGATCATGCCTCTTTTGATGATGATGATAGATGATCAATGATCATGGTGATGATGATGGTGATGATGAGGATGAGGATGGTGATGATGGTGATGATGATGATGAGGAGGAGGAGGAGGAGGAGGAGGAGGATGAGGATGGTGATGATGGTGATGATGATGAGGAGGAGGAGGAGGAGGAGGAGGAGGAGCATGAGGATGGTGATGATGGTGATGATGATGGCGATGATGATGATGACGGCGACGACAATGTTGATGATGAGGAGGAGGAGGAGGAGGAGGAGGAGGAGGATGTTGATGATGATGATGATGACGAAAACAGTGATGATGATGATGACGACACTCATGATGATGATGTTCATGATGTTGATGGTGATGATGATGATCATCTTGATGATGTTGATGATGATGTTGGTGTTGATGTTGATGATGATGATGATGATGATGATAATGATGAAGATGATCATGATCATGATCATGGTGATGTTGATGATGATGATCGATGATCAATGATCATAGTGATGATGAAGATGACGATGGTGATGATGATCGATGATCAATGATCATGGTGATGATGAGGATGAGGATGGTGATGATGATCGATGACCAATGATCATGGTGAT
>LPNX010326863.1:291842-299342 GCA_001517045.1 Pseudotsuga menziesii
CATGGAAAAGGGTTGGCTCTGTAGAAATTCCTGTGACGAGAAGAATGAAGAGATAACACCATTTGATTGAGATAGAGGAAGTTGTGGTGATGATGATTATGATGATCCAGTGATGATCCAGCTTTGATTATGATCCAATGATGATCTAGATTTGATGATGATCCAGTTATGATGATGATCTAGTGATGATCTAGATCCAATGATGATCCAGACTTGATGAAGATGATGAAGATGATGAAGATGACTTGATGATGATCTAGATGATACAGAGAAGAAGACAATGTGCTGATAAACTATGTCGAGAGAATACCTTCCTAGTTAAGAGTGAGTGTTGATGTATATGTAACTTTGAAATGTATTCACTTGTATATCTTATGTATTGTACCTCGATGTTTATTCCAGGAAGTATATATAATGTAATTGACTCATGTCATGCCCCGATGTTTTGATCAGGAGATTCAATATTGTAAACAAGTCATGTAAATTAATTGAGGTTAACCCTCCATTGTAAGTCGGGGCAATAGTCCCCACAATTGTGTCAAGGTTAACCCTCCTTGTTGATCGGAGGGCAAAGTCCCCACAGTTGTGGGGAACTAGGATTATTAGACTCTCTTGGAAATGTTGGCCCCAGTAAGTAATTGTTAAGTGGGGCTGACATGTTGAAGTGGACATTAAGTGAACAAAAGAATATAAATAGAGAGTGAGCCTCTCTAATTATCACACACACACTCACTCATTGGGGTGCATGAGTGAGAGAGAGAGAGAAAAAGCTGTTGGAGATCATATTTATGTTTTCCAGTTTTACTGCTACCATTGGTGCTCATTCTATGTCTGAGGAAGTTGCGGGGTTTTCTCCTTTATGGTTTCCTAGAGGAAAATTCTTTATGTCTCTTGTATCTTGTGTTTATTGTTGTGCATGTTATTCTCTGAGATAAGATCCTAAGATAATGCTATCTTGAATGATACAAATCTAACATATTTTTCACAGTCAATTCATTCTCGTAATACATTGACAATTAGTGATTTTGTTCTTTATTTTACTTTGATAGCACCAATAGATCCAACTATGAATATAGTTAGCTCCAAAAACAATGATAAAATCAAGATTCACCTGATTGTAACTGTCAAATTTTAATGAAAAATCTATAAATGATCTCAAGAAACAATCATAAACAAACATTATATCATAAGAAACAATTTTTGTACTTAAAAAACGTGAACAACCATAGAAAATGCTGTTTCACATCCCACATATCATAAGAAACAATTTTAGTACTTAAAACACGTGAACGACCATAGAAAACGTTGTTTCCCATCCCATTTACATTTCTAAGCTTTTTTTTAAGAAAAACGATGAATGTGTGGTGTATGATTACTTCCTAGAACAAGGAAAGTTAGGACAAGACCTTAACATGAACACAATTCAAATTTGGAGAAAGCTATCTACCCAACCATTTGCACCGGGGTCCACTTGACTCCTTTCAGCAATAGATTACTCTGTTATCTTTCTGTGACAGTGAGACCAAGAACAACATATTCTATTTTTTTTCTTGCATTTTCATTGAAGATCAATTCTACAACAAACTATTATTACACTTCGGTATAATGCAATAATGAAAAATACTAATTTAACAAATTAAATTGAATCTACTAACTGAACTGATCTAAACCTAATTTGAAATTGTGTTCTAAAAATAAATTCAATTGTTATGTATTTGATAACGCCAATGTTATGTGTGTATGCTAGTGTAAAACTTTAACCTCTGTGATCATGAAGGATAAAAAATCCAAGGTTTAAACCTAGATTGGGTTCCATAAAACAAACAAAGGAGTTGATTAATTGTTACAAGGAAGTTAGTAAAAGGTTCCAAGTTTTAGATCTTTCCATTTATTTTTATGGAGTTGACTAAAATTATACAGTTCTAAACATACATTTGCAATTTTCATAAAAATTCCAATCAAAACTTATAATTTTAAACTTGAACTTAAAAAACAAGAAATTTCATTGCTAAATTTATGGATGGATGAATTCGAGAGTGCAGTTGGTGTGAAAGTAGGTGTTGGAATCGATTGTTCTTGGTCTCACAGAAAAGTAACGGAGTAAGCTATCACCCAACAGCGTCAGGTGGGACTTGGTGCAAATGGTCGAGTACATAGCTTACTCCTTCAAATTTGTGACTAAGCATTACACTAATCTTGACTCTTCCATCATGTCCCTACCCAAAATTCAAGTGACGAAGGAAATCTCCTTATAAGCATGATTCATACATGATTTTCTAGTATTTATCAAAAGGTTGACTACACGAGGCAAAGAGATGAGAGAGAATAAGGGAGTGGTTTGTGTTGTGTGTGTGATACATATAACATAGTCGGTTGGAACTTTTGAAGTTCTAGGTAGATTCGAAGATGACGTTCGCATCCATGTAGATTCGTGCTTCACACGTAAGATTGGGAACAACACACAATCAGAACCGTGTCGTTCTTTTTCATGACAAACGCCTCTTCATGAGCTTTGTATTGAGATGGTAACTTATCACTTTGACTTGATGTGGGATTTGAAACATCCGCTAATGAGCACCTATGTTTTGCTTCTTGAATACATCTATGGGGTGCTTGTTCAACAACTATTGTGGAAATTGAAGGTCCCTCTAGTGAATGCTTCCATTTTTCTTGTGCTGGATTAATAGGATGAACCGCCATATCCTGTATAATCGGTTTTGGATTAGTTTCTAAAGAAAGCCTCTGATTCATCATGTCTATTCTTTTCTTTTCTTTCTCTTCTTCGATGACTTCTTGAGGTCTCTTCTTCCTTGCTGATTTTCTTCCTCAATTACGTACATTCCCCATCACCACAATGATCAATGTCAATAATGTTTGTTTTTGTTGCTCCTCAATTACAAGCTTTCAAACCTTTAACTTTCTTTATAACTATTGATCCTTCAAGGTTCTTCAATCTTCCTTCTCGATTGTTCATATTTCCCATCAAAACAATAATGAATGGGAAAATTTACCTTTGGTTCTCTTGAATAATAAGCAAATGAAAGTTAAATCATAAATTGTTCCTCAAGCTGATTTTCTTGTACAATTGTGTATATCCACCATCACCATGAAATGACATTGAAGCTTGATATCTTATCCTGTGTGCTCCTCAACCATGGAAGACATCCTCAATGTTGCACTTGCATAACAAAAAGAATGATGGAGAATGTGTAAATTGTGAGTATTTTCATAGGCGGGCTCGTGCTCCTGAAAAAAACGTGTGGTAATCGGATAAATTCATAAAAACAGAGTGAAGTTGCTCTCGGACAAGAACAATCCACTGTTTTTACAATCCCAAAACGCGCACGCATTATATAGAATAAAAACGCGTACACGATTTGTATAAGTATAACATGCACGCAATATGGTTAAGCACAATATACGAGTGGGTGCACGGCTAGGGCAACGAATAAGATCATAACTTCCCAAATGTTTTCTATGGCTAGCAACAAAACAAATGTTTTTAGTGTTCTCTTCTTTTCATGCATATAAATGTTTCTCTCTTTAGCCCCAATAATCCCTACATATACCTATCTCTTTCTAAATATATCTCCCTCATTCTCTCTGCATCCCTCCCTATATGTTCATTTTTCTCCCTTACTCCATCCCTCCATACTGATGGTGATGAAGAGGATGATGATTATCATGATGGTGATGACGATGATCATGATAATGATGACGACGATGGTGATGATGATGTTCATGATGTTGATGGTGATGATGATGATCATGTTGATGAGGATGATGATGAAGGCGATGATGATGACGATGGTGATGATGATGAAGGTGATGATGAGGAGGAGGAGGAAGGTGATGCTGCTGATGATGATGATGAAGATGATGATGATGATCGTGGTGATGTTGATGATGATGATCGATGATAGATGATCATGGTGATGATGATGGTGATGATGATGACCATGTTGATGATGATGATGATGATGATGATGATGATGATGTTGGTTATGATGATGTTGATGATGTTGGTGATGATGATGTTGATGATGTTGATGTTGATGATGATGATGATGTTGATGATGACGATGATGTTGATGATGAGGACGATGAGGATGGTGATGATGATGTTCATGATGTTGGTGTTGATGATGAAAACGATGACCAATTATCACGGTGATGATGAGGATGGTGATGATGACATTGATGATGTTGATGTTGATGATGAATATGATGATGATGATGAAGATGGAGATGATGATGAACATGATGATCATGGCGATGTTGATGGAGATGATGATGATGATGACGTCACTGGTGATGATGATGTTCATGATGTTGATGGTGATGATGATGATGATGATGATGATGATGATGATGATGATAATGATGACGATGATTGATGACCAATGATCATGGTGATGATGAGGATGAGGATGGTGATGATGATGATGATGATGATGATGAAGGTGATGATGATGATGAGGATGATGATGATGATGTTGATGTTGATGATGATGACAACGATGGTGATGATGATGTTCATGATGTTGATGGTGATGATGATGATCATGTTGATGATGTTGATGATGATGATGATGATGACGATGAGGAAGGTGATGATGATGAGGATGAGGATGAGGAGGATGAGGATGATGATGATGATGATGATGATGTTGATGAAGGTGATGATGGTGATGATGATGAGGATGGTGATGACAATGCTGACGATGAAGGTGATGATGATGATGATGATGATGATGATGATGATGTTGATGATGATGGTGATGATGACGACGATGTTGTTGATGATGATGTTCATGATGTTGATGGTGATGATGATGATCATGTTGATGATGAGGAGGAGGAGGAGGATGAGGATGAGGATGGCGAGGATGATCGATGACAAACGATCATGGTGATGATGAGGATGAGAATGGTGATGATGATGAGGATGAGGATGATGATGATGATGATGATGTTGATGTTGATGATGATGACGACGATGGTGATGATGATGTTCATGATGTTGATGGTGATGATGATGATGATGACGACGATGGTGATGATGATGTTCATGATGTTGATGGTGATGATGATGATCATGTTGATGATGATGATGATGACGACGACGACGAGGAAGGTAATGATGATGATGGGGATGATGATGATGATGGTGATGAAGATGATGATGATGATGACGATGGTGATGATGATGTTGATCATGATGACAATGATGGTGATGAGGATGTTCATGATGATGATGCGGAAGGTGATGATGAGGATGAGGATGGTGATGATGATGATGATGATGATGATGATGACGATGTTGGTGATGATGATGTTGATGTTGATGATGACGACGGTGATGAATATGATGATGAGGAAGGTGATGTTGATGTTCATGATGTTGATGGTGATGATGATGTTAATGTTGATGATGACGATGGCGATGATGATGTTGATGATGTTGATGTTGATGATGACAATGGTGATGGAGATGATGATGATGATGAAGATGGAGATGATGATGAACACGATGATCATCCCTCTTTTGATGATGATGATAGATGATCAATGATGATGGTGATGATGAGGATGAGGATGGTGATGATGGTGATGAAGATGATGATGATGAAGATGTTTATGATGATGATCAGGAGGAGGATGAGGATGAGGATGAGGATGAGGATGGTGATGATGATGATGATAATGATGATGATGAAGATGTTTATGATGAGGAGGAGGAGGAGGATGAGGATGGTGACGATGGTGATGATGATGGTGATGATGATGATGATGACGACGATGATGTCGATGATGATGATGAGGAGGAGGAGGATGATGTTCATGATGATGATGATGAAGACGATAGTGATGATGATGATGATGATGATGATGACGATGCTAGTGATGATGATGTTCATGATGTTGATGGTGATGATGATGATGATGTTGATGATGATGTTGATGTTGATGATGATGATGATGATCATGATCATGGTGATGTTGATGATGATGATCAATGATAATGGTCATGATGAGGATGAGGATGGTGATGATGATCGATGACCAATGATCACGGTGATGATGAGGATGAGGATGGTGAGGATGATTGATGACCAATGATCATGGTGATGATGAGGATGAGGATGGTGATGATGATGATGATGATGTTGATGTTGATGTTGATTATGATGAAGATGATGGTGATGATGATGTTCATGATGTTGATAGTGATGATGATGATCATGTTGATGATGAAGATGATGATGATGATGATGATGATGAGGAAGGTGATGGTGATGATGAGCAAGATGATGATGATGATGATGATGATGAAGATGATTATGATGATGGTGATGATGATGATGATGAAGATGTTTATGATGATGAGGAGGAGGAGGATGAGGATGAGAATGTGTCATGTCCCCGACCCTCACACCGGAGAAGAGGACGTGACGAACACCAAATACATCCAGGAAAACCGCCCCATGAACATAAACAAGGTAAATGCTAATATTAAAAGCTTGAACAACATGCATAACAAGATGCATAAAACATAATACAAGATGCATAATTCCTCAATCATTCAACAGAATCAAACATATACATAAACCAGCATTCAACATGTTCATCATAACTCATTAAACATCAATATAATTGCAGAGATGCAATAGCGGCGGTACTTATCTTTTGATTAAGAATCCCGCAACTAGCTACATCGTTGCAACGTTCCACCCAACCATAGGCCAGCGTGCTCATCAATCTCTCAACACACAGACACCCCCGAGCTGGGCATCATTCCTCCAAGGATAAGGGTCAATGCAGGCTTACACATAGCCAAGGGACACAATCCGCCAAACCAACACTGTTGGGTTTACCAAGCCTTCAACAATCGACAAAGCCAACACAGTCTGAATACCAACCACTGCTTACATGCCGCAAAACAATCCCTTCATAGCCCTGTGAAGAAGCAAAGGCAACCGATGACAGTCCCAAATGAAAGGTGAAACACCACCCAAGCCCACAAGGCAACACAGAGTTGTTCTTAGCCCTTACGTGGCCAAAACAACTCAAACAGTCTCAAACGAAGGAGAATCCAAACTCCAACAATCTACAACAGCCCAACTTCATAATGAATGAGGGAAACATCACACAGTCCACAAAATAGAGGAGAAGCCAACTCCCAGCGTGGACAGAGGAAAACTCAACCAATGGATTGGAAATCCACTGTGGCTCAAAACGAAATTGAACACCACAGCCAACAAAACACAGGGAAGATGACAGTCCCAAATGAAATCAATGAGCATGGCTCACAACATGGAAAAACGAATCCAACGGTCTGTGCGTGAGGGAACTTGCACCAAACCATAGAACACAGAGGAAAACATACCCGATTCCACTCTGTGGAAAATGTGAATGACCACCGATAAGCAGCTCATCTCTTTGCTGCGTGAGAAGGTAAGGCCGCGAGAGAACAACTCGTTGGTCTCTGCGCGAATG
>LPNX010326863.1:304342-348612 GCA_001517045.1 Pseudotsuga menziesii
TTCTCTAAATGGAGGCACCTGATCAGTTACCGGGAATACTTAGCCTAGAGCCGAGGGACATTCTGATGTGATTGAAGGATTTTTTCCCACATGATCAAATATAAGTGCTGAATTCCATTCTCTAAGAGAATGGAGGCACTTGGTCAGTTACCAGGAATCCTCGACCTAGGGATGAGAGCCATTCTGATGTGACTATGGGATTGATTCCCACATGATCAGATGTAAGTGCAGATCCTTTTCATAGATGATAGTAGGTGTGTCCTATCATGTTGGTTATTCTAAGTGTTGAGCCTTTTCATAGATGATACTAGGTGTGTACTATCATGATGGTGATTGTAACTAGTATTCCTTTCCACAGATGATAGTAGGTGTGTCCGGTCATGCTGGTGGTTGTAAGTGCTCAGCCTTTCCACAGATGATAGTAGGTGTGTCCGATCATGCTGGTGGTTGTAAGTGCTCATCCTTTCCACAAATGATAGTAGGTGTGTCCTATCATGTTGGTGGTTGTGAGTGATGTGCCTTTTAACATATGGTAGTAGGTGCATCCTACCATGCTGGTGATTGTAAGTGCTATGCCTTTTCACATATGATAGTAGGTGTGTCCTATCATGCCGGTGAATGTAAGTGCTAGGCATTTCTAACATGGTTCTTGGATGTGTTCCTCCCATGGTCAGATGTGAGTGGCGTGCCTTTCTGACATGGTGATTGGATGTGTTCCTCTCATTGTCAGATGTAAGTGCTAGGTGGGCCATTCTGACTTAGGGTCAGATATAAGCACTGAAGAAGACCTACATGGAGGCTAGGCCTACAACCAACATGAAAAAGGGTTGGCTCTGTAGAAATTCCTATGATGAGAAGAATGAAGAGATAACACCATTTGATTGAGATAGAGGAAGTTATGATGACAATGATGATGATGATGATCTAGTGATGATCCAGCTTTGATGATGATCCAATGATGATCCAGCTTTAATGATGATCTAGTGATGATCCGGTGATGATCCAAACTTGATGAAGATGACTTGATGATGAAGATGACTAGAAGATGAAGATGACTTGATGATGATCTAGATGATATAGAGAAGAAGACTTGTGCTGATAAATTGTGTTGAGAGAATAACTTCCTAGTTAAGAGTGAGTGTTAATGTGTTTGTAACTTTGAAATGTATTGACTTGTATATCTTATGTATTGTACCCCGATGTTTATTCCATGAAGTATCTATAACGTAATTGAGTAATTTCATGCCCATATGTTCCGATTGGGAGATTCAATATTGTAAACAAGTCATGTAAATTCATTGAGGTTAAACCTCCATTGTAATTCGGGGCAATAGTCCCCATAATTGTGTCAAGGTTAACCATCCTTGTTGATCAGAGGGAAAAGTCCCCACAGTTGTGGGGCACTAGGTTTATTAGACTCTCTTGGAGATGTCGGCCCTAGTAAGTAATTGTTAAGTGGGGATGACATGTTGAAGTGGACATTAAGTGAACGAAAGAATATAAATAAAGAGTGAGCCTCTCTCTTTATCACACGCACACTCACTCATTGGGGTGCATGAGTGAGAGAGGAGAAGCTCTCTCAAGTGAGAGAGAGAGAACAAGCTGTTGGAGATCATCTTTATGTTTTCAGGTTTTACTGCTGCCATTGGTGCTCAATCTATCTTTGAGGAAGTTGCGGGGTTTCCTCCTTTATGGTTTCCCCGAGGAAAATTCTTTGTCTCTTGTCTCTTGTGTTTATTGCTGTGCATGTTATTCTCTGAGATAAGATCCTAAGATAATGCTAGCTTGAATGATACAAATCTAACATATGTTTCATAGTCAATTCATTCCCGTAATCTATTGATAATTAGTGATTCCGTTCTTTATTTTACTTTGATAGCACCAATAGATCCAACTATGCATATAGTTCTCTCCAAAAACAATGATAAAATCAAGATTCACCTAATTGTAATTGTCAAATTTTAATGAAAAATCTATAAATGATCTTAAGACAATCATAAACAAACATCATATCACAAGAAACAATTTTAGTACTTAAAAAATGTGAATGACCATAGAAAACGTTGTTTCCCATCCCACTTATCATAAGAAACAATTTTGGTACTTAAAACACATGAACGGCCATAGAAAATGTTGTTTCCCATCCCATTTACATTTCTAAGCTTTTTTTTAAGAAAAACGATGAATGTGTGGTGTATGATTACTTCCTAGAGCAAGGAAAGTTAGGACAACACCCTAACATGAACACAGTTCAAATTTGGAGTAAGCTATCTACTCGACCATTTGCACCAGAGTCCGCTTGACTCCTTCCGGTAATAGATTACTTCGTTATCTTTCTGTGACAGTGAGACCAAGAACAATAGATTCTATTTTTTTTCTTGCATTTTCATTGAAGATCAATTCTACAACAAACTATTATTACACTCTGGTATAATGCAATAATGAAAAATACTAATTTACCAAATTAAATTGAATCTACTAACTAAACCGATCTAAACCTAATATGAAATTGTGTTCTAAAAAGAAATTCAATTGTTATGTATTTGATAACGCCAATGTTCTGTGTGTATGCTAGTTTAAAACTTTAACCTCTGTGATCATGAAGGATAAAGCATCCAAGGTTTAAACCTGGATTGGGTTCCATAAAACAAACAAAGGAGTTGATTAATTGTTACAAGGAAGTTGGTAAAAGGTTCCAAGTTTTAGATCTTTCCAGTTATTTTTATGGAGTTGACTAAAATTATACAGTTCTAAACATACATTTACAATTTTTATAAAAGTTCCAATCAAAACTTATAATTTTAAACTTAAACTTAAAAAAAAAGAAATTTCATTGCTAAATTTATGGATGGATGAATTCGAGAGCGCAGTTGGTGTGAAAGTAGGTGTTGGAATCAATTGTTCTTGGTCTCACAGAAAAGTAACGGAGTAAGCTATCACCCGACAGCGTCAGATAGGACTTGGTGCAAATGGTCGAATAGATAGCTTACTCCTTCAAATTTGCGACTGAGCATTACACTAAGGTTGACTCTTCCATCATGTCCCTACCCAAAATTCAAGTGACGAAGGAAATCTCCTTGTAAGCATGATTCATACATGATTTTCTAGTATTTATCAAAAGGTTGACTACACGAGGCAAAGAGATGAGAGAGAATAAGGGAGTGGTATGTGTTGTGTGTGTGATACATATAACATAGTCGGTTGTAACTTTTGAAGTTCTAGGTAGATTCGAAGATGACGTTCGCATCCATGTAGAGTCATGCTTCACACGTAAGATTGGGAACAACACACAATCAGAACCGTGTCGTTCTTTTTCATGACAAATATAAATTCATAGAATTAACATGTTTTCGAATTTAATTTAAAAAAACTGCTTTCCAATGCATTGAGATTTGGTGAAATTACAATCAAACACTTCCATGATTTATTAAATATGAGAAATGGCTCGAAATCACACCATGTGATTTAAAACATGTTCTTCAACAAGGCTTAGATTTGTCTACACCAGGGGATTGTATTCAAGAAAATGGAAACTATTTCAAAAGGTTCTTCCCTACATAATCAACGATTTGCTACATCATTTGTTAAATGGAAAGTCCTTCTACTAGGAGTTCAAAATTGTGAATGAAGTGTTCTATGGATAATTTCATTTGACATGGAGATGCATGACATACCTTATGGTCATGGGATTTGCTCATTCCATAAGCAAATTGTAATATGTTGATTTTCACAAAAACCTAACACACTCATGATAGTAAAGAAGCACAGGAGGATTCCAAAATTTTATGTTGTACACCTCCGAATTGCAATTACATCCATTGCATGTGGCTCTTTCTCTACTATTTAGTTAAATAACAATGTGTCTCAAGAAAAGCGTGAAGAAAAGGGCTTTGTATGTATTTTACTTCTACACCTAGCATAGCAGAGGAATATGTAGGTAAGGATTTCACACGGATTTCAACTTTAACAATAATATCAGAGAGTATTGTTTAGAAGAGGTTGTTGAGCAATGATAATTTCTTTTTTTTTCATTTGAAGTACTTGAGTAGGGATATATCATATCACGTTTGTACAAGGGTCAGAACCCATGTTTCTCATATGATTCAATGGAATATACTTGACAAAGGAAGTTGATGGTATAGGTGTATCGGTGGGATTAATAAAACCCCACACCCTCACTCTTTGCACATGTAGTTCACTGAGCCTCCTGCCCATCTTGTCGCATTGGGAAAGAAGGATGCACTGCATCCTATCATTAATATTCAGGATGAACTATAAGACGAGGATGAACTATAGGACTTCGTCTTGCATATCCCACGTGTCCCAATTACAAATGAGGTGGGAATGTTTATCCCTCCTCCCACAAATAATCAACCATATACACAGTTAGGTTTCACGACTTCTACAATTGTAGAAACATAGTAGGTGAAAATACGAGCTTCATAGGAGTATGTACTTCTGTGATCTAGATGGATGGATCAAATGGATTGGATTGAATTTCCACCCTATAATATCATCTGTCTCTCTATCATTTAAGAAATCAAAACTATCGAGTAAGAAAGATTTTTGAAATATTTCTTGTATCGAACTTTGAGTACTGCTTGTTCAATAAAATGCAGGCTGAAGAATGTTTTTCACAATTTATGTTCAACTATTTAAAATTCATTTCATTTATTTTAGGTAGTGGATTTAATTCTATTGGATTCCTTTATGAATCGTCTATCAAATGGTATATCATTTCCACACTTTCGATTACATATTATGTTTTGTATTTAGTTTATTTTAAAATTTATAGTGAAACTTTTTTTCCTTAATTTTAAAGGGGATTAGATAAAAATCAATAACCTAAAAAATATATACAGCAAACAAATATAAAAAATGTGTAGGATACTATGTATATTTCTTCTTTGAAAAGGGTATTTTTTCGATTTTCAATTTATGTTCATAACGGAAAAAGGTCGATAAAAACATTAAAATGTGAATAAAATATGATTTAAATATTAATGGCTCATCTTTAAGAAAATAATAAAATATATGATTTAAAGAAGAAAACAAATGAGTGAGATCTATTCCATTATGTTAAGAACATCTTCTTATACTTTTTTTTGAAAAATATATATATTGAAAATTGAATTATTTGACAAGAACAAACTCACTTGTTACACAATTCCTATATATTTATTTTCTACTCCACATAAAAATTCACAAGGATTATTTGAGGTTTTATGGCTTCAATCTAAAAAAAATCTAAAAACCATATTTTCATCACCACAATTAGCCATTTTCATGGATTTACCCTAATTAAAGTTATATCATGTATCTTATTATTAAGCATATGGTATCTTATCATCAAATTTTACAATTTCATTCTTTCCAAGATGCCTTTGGGATATCCCAACAACTTGGTCCTAATTTTAGCTATATTCATTTTTGTAACCTCAAAATTTGTAGCCCAACTAGTTTTTAGGCTTAGTTAGGATGCTTATACCATAATTAATAACACGGATCTATCATTATTCATCTAAAAAAACTTATGTTTATAGTCTAGATATATAAAGATAGAGTTAGACTCAAATAAAGTATGACACAACTTCAACTAAGTTATTAAACATTTTTTGATTCACACAATTTTATTCAAAGTTTCACAAAATGCTTAAACTTAATCATATAAACAAAACCATTGTGAATGATTCTTTCTCTAGTTCAAATTATAGTGAAATTATATTATTAGACATTTGTAGAATCAAAGGTCTTCCATGATGTTATCATCATATAAAATGGAAGGACAATTTATTTACTTAGATTTAGTTATATAATTATGCTTTGTCAATATTAATATTTATATTTAGCTATAACTATAACAGTTAAAAATCTTGACAATTTAATCCTTATTCTGATAAAGATGTTTATTAAAAAATAAAAACAGTTTAAAACTACATTTATATTTTTTAATATTTAAATATTTAAATATTAAAAAATCTATTCATGCGGAAGGTTGGTGTCTCCCAAACTTTGGATTATCCTTGTGAATATGAAATTTAAATTACTTTCAGATAAATAAAAATAAAAATATTAAAAAACATTAAACAAAATATCTTAGTTTCTTCGATATAATATGAAATAGTAATTACCATGCACAAAAATGCTTACTCATTGTTCGTTAAACAGGTTGTAATTGAAGTGACACTTGGAATGTAGTCTCTTCAAATGACAATGAAATAACCACTAATTATGTTAGTTCTGTTTTCATTAAAGATTTCGGTACATTAAATCAGAACTTAACTATCATTATATAACAAGAGCCATGAGGTGGCAATGTCCCTGACATTGCATCTATGATAGTTAGTGGTTTGCAATTGCCTATGCAAATAATTGAAACTCATTTTAAGGTCATCGTCAAGTGAGACACAAATGCGAGGTGTATGTTAATTTAATTTTAAGGTCATCGCCAAGTGAGACACCAACGCGAGGTATACATACACTAACACCCTCTGGATTTGAATATGTGACCTCCTAAGAAGAAACACGTGCTCTTAACCATTAGGCCCACTCATGTTGGATAAAATATTAAGTGCAAGATTAAATCTAAATTGAGCCGACATGTTATTTTTTATAACATTTAATTATTTTTTATAAAGGACACATGTCAGCTCTAGGATGAGCATGGAAGGAGTTACACATATCCCCCTACTGGGCTATAGAATGCATCTCTTAGGAACAATAAGCCTTAAGTTATAATAAACTCTGAAGTTTACCAAGGAAGCCTTGGAAATACCCCAAAACCTTGCATCTAAATTTAAGAAAATTCATATTTTGTATCGTAACCCTGAGAGATATTTTCAAGAATCACTTCCAAAGAAAAATGAAATTTGGAAGGAAAATACAAGCATGATGCAATATATGGATAACAAGACTCATTGGTAAACTCTTTAAGCTATAGGAGTTAAAACACACCCCTTTAGCATTGGGGGTATAGAAGAAGGCTCCTAAACTGTAAGAACTATTATGATTTTTGGAAACGGTCTATTTTTTATTATTTACTCGATTACAGGACAATGCACTCTTGAAAATGCTAAGCTTAATCAGCAAAATTAGACTATAGCATAGATAAAGACACAATCCACTACCTTTTTGAAGTAGATAAGCAAGTTTTCGCTGCCGCAGGGATTTGAGATGAAGAAATTGGACTACCATGAGAAAGGGGCACCTCAAAAATGCTACAAATGTGCAAGACCTAATTATAAGAATGAATCAATCTAGGATTGCTAGACAGAACTTGGTTATATCTAAACGAACTATGCCATGAGATGTGTTTTTCTCTCTAGTTTGATAACATAAACAAAAGGAGGGGCATATTAACGAGTAGATAAAAGGATAAAGCATAACATATTTTATCTTTTTTAAATAAATAGAAGTTGGATGTTTTGCCAATCCAATGAAGTTTTGATCCAAATTCAGAGATTTGTTTTTAGATCCAAATTATGTGTTGTTTATATCATGATTCTGAATGTATGAATGGACCCAAAGCCCCCAAATAACCCATAGCACCGAGATTAAGCAAGTTTAAAGACTTATATGTAAATCTGAATTTTGAATCGTGCAGGAAAATGCTATAGGGACAAGCAAAATCGTCCAGCCTTTAAGCTACATGTAGGAATATAATTAGTTATTATTTTTTAATTATTACCATAATAATAATAAAAATATATATTATTTTTATTACTTATTATATTTAAATAATAAACATAATCTTCATCTTAAATTGATTTATATCAAATTTATAAAAAAGACTGTAAACTCCAATATTGACATAAAAAAAATTTAAAAATATAAAAACATTTGAAGTTTACACCTCAATTATGTGTAACCTTCTTAAAACATAAATGAATGATCAACTCTTAAAATAGGTTAAGAAAATTCTTAATGTTTCACCAATCTCATATTTTTTTTAAATATTGCTATCTATTTTATGTTTTTTTCCACTTTAAACGACCCTTTTCTGGTCAATCTATCTATTTATAATGCTCAAACTCTCTCGCTTCAGAACGAGCTTCAAGACGGAATTATACACTTATTAGGTTTTATTGGAGTCGCTCCTTCCTCATCAATCAATCTATAATGCTAAACCCTCCTGCTTTAGAATAGAATTCTACAGAGCGATTGCTTCGAGACTACTCATTAGAATTTTGATTAGGAAAAATATATTTAAACCGTTGACATTATAATTGAAAACCTCCAATACAATAAGGAATAATACTTAGACAACCTATTTGAAATTTAGCACCCTTGGGATGAATATATGCTCTACATGTATTTCGTCTATGCTTGTCCTCAGAAAAAAGTGGAAAAGAATGTACAATTACATACTTGTTTCTCCTTTTTAACATTGCTCACTTTCCTTCCAATGTTCTTTGTGTTCTTGAACAGGGGAAATTCACGACTCGAGTGTAACTCGATAACATGTATTTTCTGACTGTGGCTTATGAAGTCTGCACCTGCCACTCACCGTGGTTTGGGACTGTGGCTAGGGAAGTCTGCACCTGCCACTCACCGTGGTTTAGGAGGTCTGGACCGAATGTATACTAAGTCCTGTTGAGCTGTTTTGCATCCCGTAGGTAAGTTCAAGGTCTATTTTAAACTAATTTACAGAGTAAACTTCAGTAGTCAGTAAAGTGTTTTTTTCTTATGGAGAACCAATTTAACTTAAACAATGTTGTCTTTGAAGAAGGATGGTTCAACCCCGAACTAAATCCTATCCTTTTAGTCAACATAAAAAATTTATTTTCATAATTTTATTTTATGCATCCATTGATCCCTTACTCTATTAAAAAAGCAAATCAACCAAGGAGAAAGAAGAGGAATTCAAAGAAAGAAGAGGAATTTAGAGTGAAGAGGAATTTAGAGTAGAATATAATCAACGCCCATCAATATTTGTTATTAGCTAGAATAACCAAGTAATGTAATATAATATCAATAAAATTGGAGCATGCTCAGTCATTCTAGAACACTTGCACTTCTAATAAAAGTAAAAATTCATCATTTTGTGTTCTCAAAAACTTTAATGTCTCTAGTAAATGAAGAAATAAGAAATTAACATTACAGAAAATAATGGGAAAACAACAAACTTAAAAGCACTTTATCTATTTAAAGACTAAGCCTTAGGAAAAAAATCCTGTCATTCACTACCAATTCCCATGAAGTGAAAGAAGAGAAATAATGTGCATACCTTGGAAGCTTCAGCCCATTTGTTATTATGAATTCGAGATGACATCGCAGTTTGGCATGATTAAATATCATCTCTTCTTTTGTCGGGAAGAAGTATATTAAGATTGGAAGAAGTATATTAAGATTCAACAGATGCTTTGTATATACGTCTAATTCCCCATAGAAACTCCCTAGTGCTTCTGTGAGGTGGTCACCAATTAGGAGTCAAAAGCATATGCCACGGACCTGAACTCAACATTTTTTGTCAGGTGGTAGTCTCCTTCAACACATACACATTTTGTCTTTCTCCCATGCGGTGACACTCGATTTGTAGTTACAGACTGTCAGCTCTCCCTTTGCCACTCACGCCTCCACCTGCGAATCCTTCCTGTGGCTTTAGCAAGTCACGTCTTGCGCCTCCTTTCAAACTAAAAACCAGCATTGAATATTAGATTAACACTTCCATCTCAAGAACTTCTCGCACTTGGCTTCGTCTCCTTTTTTTTTCAGAATAAAAAATCCTGCCTTGTTATTCTCATTAAGAATCAAAAGACATTATTACAGTTCTCCCCTATTGCGGGTTACTCACCAATAGCTGCCTCAGAGTTCTGCGAGGGGGAAAGGCAATACAACAAAGGAAAAGATCCCATCAGAAAACTGTCTCATCATAAGGAAGAGGACTGTCCATACATCCACATCTACTGAGCACCAAGAGGCTCTGAATCAGCAATCCAAAAGAGGGTACTCAAATAACCTCGAACTAAAAAAAAGAGGGGGAGGAAACACCCCTTAACCCTGCTCAGAAGAGCTGAAAATCATTTTGAGAAACCAAATGGTTCTCGAAATATTCTTTAAAACTGCCTTTTACTTGAGGATAAGAGAGCGCAGTTTTGGAGAGGCGGTCAGCTTTCCCATTGTGCTCTCGGTAGATGTGGGAGAAAGACAATTCCTTGAAGCTAGCAATGAGCTTTTTTGTCTCCCTGCACCAATGGAAAAGATCTGGTGGGGAGAGAGCAGTCGACCCCAATGTCCAATTGATGATCACTTGTGAATCACCATATACCTGAGCGAGGGGGATCCCCATCATTTGGGAAGAAAGGAGAAGTGCCCATAGACTGAGCAATTCTGCTTTTGTGTTGGTACCCTGTCCAACCCCCAGCGAGAACTCCAAGTAATGCAACTCATTAATGTGAATATAGTATCCTGCTCCAGCTAGCATACAATTTGAAGCACCGTCCATAAAACCACAGGGATAAATCATGCAGGGGTCTGGACCAATATTTATGCTTTTTTTTCCTTTGGAGACTGATAGCTTCGGAGCCATTTGAATAGTAGATATAATCTGCTGAAAAATACTGTATGAATTCCTTTTGATACCATCAAAAATGGCTCGATTCCTTACCTTCTCGGAAAATCCACATCATATGGAAAGGGAGAGTAGAATAATGCGAGTGCTTGGGCAACTTACCTATCCATTCACTGATCATTTCTTCCAGAGATACATAGGGGGAGAAGGTATCAAGATTAAGAGAATCACAAACAAGTTCTGTGACTGATTTCCAAATCTTGCACCTGTTAAAAAGATGCTCGACAGTCTCTTCATCAGCAGAGCACAGAATACAAATACCAGGGCCACAAAAACCTTTCTTTTGAAGGTTCTCCCAGGTGAGAATCTTATTCCTCATAGAGAACCAAATGAAACAGGAAATTTTAGAAGACAGCGCTGAAGACCAGAGAAAGGGGTCAACCAAATTTGCAACCGAGTGCAAGCACGAATTAACAATGTTGTCATATGCATCATTTGCAGATAAAGTGCCCGTGTTCTTCTTATATGACCATATAAGCACATCATTCTGATCAATGAGCCGAATACCAGCACCCATGAGACCACCAATATATTCCATCCATAACGACTTATAGAGACCCCCAAGATCCAAATCCTCTGCAGTAAACCAGTAATGTTGAGCATGCTGAAGAGTGTTACGGGCCTGCTCCAGGGTACATATATTCAAGTCTTCAAGATATGTCCTTAAGTTCTCCGGCAATCTGAAGGAGGAGTGTAGACCAATGATTGGGTCTATACCGAGGAGAACATTTTTACCATCACCCACCTGCCAAGACAAATGAGAACCCATCCATGGAAGGGACTTCAAAAATCCTCTCCAAATAATAGAGGCACCACGAGTGCTGAAGTTTTTCCTTCTGAGCCAATCAGCCACCGAAGAACAGAATAAATATTTAGAGTGGAGGACTTGAAACCACAGTCCATTAGAATGGAGAACCCGCCAAAAGTTTTTAAGACACAGAGACAGGTTAAACCAATGGAGATTTTTTATCCCCCATCCCCCCAATTTCTTGGGCCATGAAAGGTCCTCCCAGCTTGCCAAATGGAACCTTTTTTTACTGTCAATGGAACCCCAGAGAAAATTAAACATAACTCTTCGAAGCTTCTGCAGAATAGTGGTTAGGATTGGAGCAAGACCCATCCAGTAAACAGGTATGCTAGACAAAACAGACTGAACAAGGACTAATTTCCCCCCAAGCGAAAGGTACTTGAAGGTCCAGTGACTGATTCTTTTTTCCACTTTTTGAAGAAGCCAAAGCCAATCATTAACTCTATATCCAAGAGGCTTCAGGAAGAAACCCAGGTAAGAGATACCAGATTGAAGGGGCAGCATTCTGTAAGGCATAGCATTTGAAAAGGCATTTAGAAAATTAGAATCAAGATTGCAGTAGAGGAGGCACGATTTCTCTGAATTAATTTTCATTCCTGAGGCATTGCAGAAGGTCTCCAGGATGACCTCAAAAGCAGACTAGTCAAGAAGAGAACCTGAGCCCATCAGAATCACATCATCCACAAAGAGGAGGTGAGTTAGAGTGAGAGAGGGCGAGATTTTTATCCCCCAGATAAGACCTTTGGCTCTAGCATCCCGGATAAGAAGACTAAGACCCTCAATGACAAGGATGAAGAGGAGGGGGGATAGAGGAAAACCTTGACGAATACCCCTAGTGGCAGTGAAAAAGGGTGAAGGGGTTCCATTAATCAAGACCGCAAAATTGACAGAAGTGAGACAACCCATAATCCAATTGATGGTGAGAAGGGAAACACCAATTTGAATCAAAATCAATCTGACATAAGTCCAGTCCACACGGTCAAAAGCTTTGGAGAGGTCTAGCTTGATAACAAATGCACAGTGATTCTTAGTTTTGACAGAGTGGAGGACTTCTTGTACTATGCCGATAGGCTCGGAAATTTGACGATCTTTCAGGAACCCAAATTGTTCCTGCGAGATACCTGAATCCAAGGAAGGCTTAAGTCTCCCGGCAATAACTTTTGCAGTGAGTTTGTAGAGGAGGTTGCATAAAGAGATGGGTCTAAAGTCAGCGAAAGTCCGAGGCTTATCCTTTTTAGGGATCAGGGCAATGAAAGTAGAGTTTAAAGAGGGAGGGATGAAGCCCGTGATCCTAGTCAAGTCAATGGTCTTAAGAAGGGCAGGACTCAGAATGTCGAAAAAGTGTAGATAGAACTCAACAGGCCAACCATCCGGACCAGGGCTACGATCTTTTTTAAAGGCCTTGAGAGAAAGCTCAATTTCTTGAATACTGACCGGCTGGGTGAGAAGGGAGGACTGCTCACAGGGGATCAGTCTAGAGAAGAGGGAAACCACTTTCAGTTGGTGTTCCAAACTGGTAGAGTTGTCATCTTTAAAAATGTCAGAGAAGTGAGATTTACCTAATTCCTTTAGGGCCATTTCATCCTCAATCAGATTACCATCATGGTCTTCAAGAGACCAGATCATATTATGCATTCTTCTGCCCGATGCAACAGCATGAAAGAACTTAGTATTGGCATCACCTTGAAGAGCCCACTTTAATTTGATTTTTAACTGCCAGGTAAGGTGATGGTGTTCCAGGATTTTAAGCCTTCTAGCAGTAAGTAGGGAGAGATGGGAACTTTGATCCAGAGAGAGAATGCCCTTGGAAGGGCCAGCAAGAATAGATTCAATGGCAGACTCCATATGCATGAATTCAATATCTAAGCTGACCAATTTATCCCTAGTCCAATGTTTCGTAGAATTTTTAAGCTTGCGCAAGGTGAGGCAGAGGTCCTCAATATTAAAATGAGAGTCAGCTTTGAAAGAAGAGGCCCACCTACTTTTGAACCAATCAATGAAATCGGAGTCATCAAGCCAAGCACGGTTAAACTTGAATGGGTAATCAAAAGGCCCTTTAAGATTGCACCATTCTAGACAAATAGGAAAATGATCTGAGAGGTCCATGCATTTGATCCAAGACTTAATGACCCCTAAGGAGGGTATCATGGAGGATGAAATAAGAAAACGATCGAGGCGTTTACTGATGCCCTCAGACCCTAATCTACCATTCCACCATGTAGGCCCAGAAGTCAAAGGAGCCCCATCCACAAGACCAACTGACTGAAAGAGAAATAGAAAGTGGTTTGACAGTGGGTCCAAAGAGGTCTTATCACCCCAGATTTCAGAGGAGCGGAGAGTAAGATTTAGATCTCCACTGATGACAAGATGAGGCAGATTGAGAAGGCCACCCCTAAGGGCTTTGTCCCAGAATAATTCACGATTTCGATAAGGACCATAGACATTTAAAATATGAATGGGAACAGACATTCCTCTAATAGTGGCCTGAAGCAGAATGCCTGCACAAGTATGGAAGGATTTGCATTTGTCTTTTAACGGGTTCCAAGCTGATAGGAGGCCCCTCGAGAGCCCACGAGCACTAACATCACAAAATTCCCAGGAGGGGAGCAGCTTCGAGAAAGCAAAAAGGGCCAGAGCATCACTACACATAGTTTCCTGAAGGAGGATAAAGTCAGGGTTGAGAGATTTGAAGAGAGCATGGAGGTTGAGGGATTTGGTCTTACCTCCCAGACCACGCGAATTAAGGGAGAGGATTAACATCAGGAAACATCCTTTAGGGGTGAACAAGCTCTAAGACCCCTGGAGGAGATGCCCCTATCCGCTTCTTTAAGTCTAACAGAGAGCGGAGTGTAGGGAGGAGAGGCAGAGGAGAGAACTGCCTTAGAAACTTTTTTCCCTTTAGGTGGTTTCCTGATAGTGACATTTGCAAATCTAATGGAGTTGAGGTGAAGGGTACTAGGTGAGGAGGGGGTGGTAGCAGTAAATATAGATAAGGATTTTTTTAAAGAGGGATTAGAAAATGAGGGGGAGGAAGCAGGACTGTTCAAGGTAGGAGACTGAGCAGAAATAGGCACAGAAGAATTGAGTGGGGGGAAATCCTCAAGTGAATCCAGAACAGGTAAAATCGGGTCCCGAGGAGGATTCTGCTCACAAGAGGACAGAGGGTTGTCAGAATAAGTGAGGGAGGGAAGGACCGCAGAGTCAGTGGGAGGAACATCAAAGCAAGGGAGGGGCGTCGAGAGCAAAGGAGGTCCCACCTCAGTGGAAGAAGAGGTGAGAGGATGAACAGCTTTACGATGTGACATAATCAATTTATCCACATCTTCTAAAAAAGAGTCAGGAATGATATCAGAGGACGGGGATGACACAAACGACAAACCTGGATTAGAAATGAGACCCCCAGCAGGCAGAGCCGGAGACTTGATTGATACTGGTTCATTAGCATCAGAAGCAGAACCACGCTCAATTCTATGATGGCACGAATTCCTTAAATGGCCCACGGAATGGCAACAACTACATCTGAAGGGGACATGCAGGTAATCGAGCCTCTGGACCAACAGTCAATCTTTGCAGAGGATTTCTAATTCTGCCGGGAGCCCTCGAGTAATATCCAATTCAACAAGAATTTTTGCAACTCTTTTGTCATAAATCGAGTGGAAATCATCATCGACTGACACAAACCTCCCAATGGTGTTTCCAATGCCCTTAAGAATTTTCCTGCTCCATAAAGGAAAGGGGAGATGGGGCAAGAGTATCCATAGATGACGCTTAGAGATCCGTTCTTTCAGAGGATCAAAATTCGAGTGCCAACGACCGAGAACTAAGGATCCCCTACCAATGTGCCAGATGCCATCGAGGACCCGAGTGCAGTGCTCTTCATCGAGAAAAACAAATACAATCCAGCCATTTGACAACAAGCTAATGGTGAGAACATAATCAAATAGGGGCTTCCAATTTACCGTGGCCCACTCAGCCCAAGATGCCTTATCCATACGACAATACTCCAATCTGCCAACTAACGCTCGAGAGAACAAAGAAGAGACACGGTCAAGAAATATGTCATGACCCAGAACATACCGGAAGCGCTCCTCCTGTGCCTTGATGCACTTGAACGTGCGCTTTCTGCGATGAGGAGACAGAGGTACCAGATTAGCCATAGACAGTACCTGAAGTAACTGCAAACGAGGAGCCATTCAGAGGATTCAGAAGAAGGAGAGGAAACCAAGCCCTGAACCCCCCCGCGCCAAAGTGAAACTGAGTCAACCCCAAGCAGGAACAGAGAGAAAGAAAAGAGCCCCAGGAGGGAAGCTGCAGAACCACAGCTGACACAAACCAGCGAAAGGTGGCAAAGAAAAGAAAGGGACCAAAGTCCGTCGCCACCCCGACCCGACAAACCTGAGTCAACCCCTAGAGGGGAATGAGGGCAAGGGAATGATGAGACACGAGGTACAATGAGCACGAACCACCGAAAACCCCGCACCTAGAGCCAGCCGGATAAACCGTGAGGGTTAAGAGGTCAACGGGGGAAGCACATTCCGACAGGTACAGGGAAAATGCTAGAGGAAAGCCGGAACCTTCAGACAACCAATCTCCCAGAAAAAGAAAAAACAAAGTCAAACCAGTACCTAAGAGATCATGAAAAGAAGCAGCGAGAACCCATCCACCCAAACCCCATACCGAGGAGCAGAACAAAGCCGCAGTTCGTGAAGGGTTACAGTCAATGGCAATAAGGGGTAGAGACTATCAAGCACACAGGACAGCTAATCCACCAAAGGAAAGATGAGCCAAAGTCAACCCTCACCTTAAAAAGTCACGACAGAAAATATTAAGAAACCCCATGCAGGGGTGGTGCCAAAACAACGACAACCAGCACAGCTGGATAACGAACTCCTTCCCACTTTTTGATAAACTTGGTTGGTACTAGTCCCCCAGTGAAGGGGAGGGACTCCAAGTGTGGCTGTCGTCTGGTACTCACCACCCTGGCCGAAAAAACCCTATGACAGAGAAACCCTAAGAAACTGATGGAGCAAATGGTGGGTGCAAAGCTAAAGAAAGGAACAGAGAAGCAAGAACCGGGGCTGCTGGGAGAGAAGTACAGGAAAAGAGCAGAAAAGTCCCATCCGACCAAAGGCAAAAGATAGCAGACAAAGCAGAGAAATGCAAGGGGATGACAGAAAGCCCAAGAAAAACCAGTGACCGAGCCCGTCCACAAACACCCATCTACCAATGTAGAAGCATGTAAACACGACGCCATGGAGATGCAGTGCGAGCTCGGAGACTGAACACACAGAGGCGCAGACGGAGGCGAGAACCCTTCATCATGAACCTCGCGTTGTTTCAAGAGGTTATGAAATACTCTGGACTTGGCTTCGTCTCCTAGTTTGAAGTCCTTGACACGAAGGAATTTCAATAATACAATGTATGTGTGTTCATCTCCCTTACTGGGCACCAGATGGACTCCCCATAGGCAGATGTATTTTTGCGATGGCCGAGGGATCGCCTCAGCTGCCTCTACTACAATCTCGTTAATGACAACCTCATCGTCCGCCTAGGCTACCCCGCTGCAATCAGTAGACAACAAAACTCCTGCAAATACGTTTTCTCCAATTCTTTCAAACCGGACACAAAATTGCTCTCCTCTTTGGAATGAAAATGCCGAGATTCTCTCATTAGAAACAACATCCATTGCATCTGCCATTCAGATTCAACAGATGCTTTGTATATACATGTAATTCCCCATACCGACTCCGCGTGCCGATTACTGTAAAACCGGATAAATTAAGCGAACCGTGCAATGATTTGTAAGATTGAATTGAATTCTTGTAATTCCCCATACTGACTCCCGCGTGCTGATTACTGTAAAACTGGATAAATTAAGCAAACCGTGCAATTATTTGTTACCTTGAAATGAATTCTTGCTGATGGGCCGCGAACGCCACGAACGCCAGAGGGTGGATTCCAAATGCGTGAGGTAAGCTCCTATCAACCGATTACAATCAAACAAAATTACATTTAAAAAAAAAAATAATTAATAAAAAAATAAAACATTATCTAAACCATAAAAACATAAAAAAAGTTAACCTCAATTAATCTTGCTAACCTATCTATAAATGTCCCCAGTCCTGGACATTAAAAGTGATGATATTAAGTATATACACTTTCTTTGCATTTTCTCCATTGCCCCTCTCACCTTCTGTCATTTCCTCGACTTTCTTCACACCACGTTCCCCGCTGATGACGAGTCTGCCCTGGTTATTAACCTGTACTCTCAGATCTTCTCTTTTAATACCTGCACAGATAAATCAAGGAATTAACTCAATTATCCCGAAAAATATTGTACAAATACACAGAGGCATTTCCTAATAAACTGATTTAAAAGGTATAACAATTATATGTTCATGGACTCACCAGGGAGATCGATGATTACGATGCGACGCTCAGGTATCTCTTTGATGCGTACGTTAGGCTCAAACTCAGACTCCATCCCCTGCCTTTATTTACTCTCCTAACAAAATATAAATGCTGCAGATAATGGGCTAAGATTTTGCGCCTTCTTTTACGACTAAACAACTAATGTCCGCGACAGAACCAAACCAGATCTAAATGGCTCACTGTTCTAGGGTTAGGGTTTGTGTAAGTATCTTTATATGCATTTCCAAAAGCCCAAGTAACCACCTGATTTGGATTGCTTATAGATCGTTTTTTTTGTTACTGTCGGCAGGAAATCAATGTGTATATACAGCTGAGGTACTCAAAGGTTCATTTGAGAAAGGGATTGGAATATATATAAATAAAAGTCTTCTAAAAATTCAGAATAAAAGCATAGAAAAGAAAATTGTGAATATGCTCATAACTTTTACAACCACACAGTCGCGTGTTATATGAGGTTTATTTGTGGCTGCATTTTTTCAGTCATTTCGGAGCTGTGAAGCCTTCCGACATTACATGTCACAATTTTACGAAATTAAGTTAGTATGGACAAAAATTGTAAGGAGATGGACATGGGCTAACCTCATATATTCTGGAAGATTATAGGTAATATAATGAATCCAAAGTAATTCTTTTATTTTTATTTTTTCCCTCATACAATATTGCCTAAGAAATGATAGTGTTTAAGGATGCAGCAATACTTTAAAAAACACTCAACAATAATGTGGTATGTCACAAACATCAGTGAGTTTGAGGAGTTCAAGCCTAACTATATTTAAGAATATTTATGAAGTTAAGTTTTTAGGTAGAAATTAATTACAATCTTTAATGTTTGTTGGTAGCTTCTTAGAGAAGTACATTTTAGTCTTTTGTGTATGAAAAAGTAATAGGATGAAGAAAAAGAGAGAGAGTGAGAGAGAATAACATAGTAAGAAGAAAAACTCTGAGAAGAGCTCAAGAAGCTCTAGCTTTTGTGTTTTGAAATGTTTTGAGAGCATAAGCTTTATAAAAGGTCATTGTAAATTTCCAAATTAGTAATTTCTATTGTAGTTCTTTGTTATGTCCCTATAATATAAAAATCCATAGTTTATGGTTGAATGCATGTCTTATTTATTCAATATATCTTCTCCATAATTACTTGAGTGAATGTTATTTAGATTTACCCTTTTGTGAAAGACACAAAGAATCCACAAATATTTTACTCTGTAAAAGTTTGTGTTTTAAGTGTAGAGCATTCTTACATAAATATTTTGGTTATATGATATTGTGATCTTGTCGGAATATGGTTGTCTTCAGGTTTGCCTCAAGTTATGGCTTGGTAACAACCAAAAATGTGTCGCAGTGAAAGTTTGGTTGAAGTAAAAGTGAGTCAGGTTAAAAGTCCGTCAAATGTGTCTTGACTAATAGTAAAAAGTGTCTTAACGAAAAGTAAAAAGTTTGACTTCTGGCGCAGACTTGTCCGTTGCAATAAAACTTTGTTGCAGTAACGCCTTAACGCAATAAAAACTTGTCCCAAGTATTTTGGTCGAAATTATCCCATGAGTAAAAGATTGGGTTTCCAAATGCACTCTGTCACACTCCCAAAAGAAAGGAAAATAAAATTCAAATCGATAAATGATCTACAAAATTCAAATAAAATTCAAGTTTATCGAACAATTACTTAGTTTAAAGGTTTCTTGTTTTTTTTCCTTGGATGCATCGAGGCACTTGAGTCATTCTAATAGAGAGTCAACCCCTCTCTAATGCCTTCTGTGTGTTTTGATAGAGTTCCGTCGACACTTCTTGCTCGGAGACATAAAGCTCCACCGACGTTGCTACACAGTGAGAAAACAGCGTCAGCCTCTTGGAGACGCCCTGGTTCAAAACTGCAAAGTCTGACAACGTAGGTACTTTGTAACTCTTGAAGACTCTTTTTGAAAAAAAATTCTTTGGTTTGGGTTTTTTGTGTCTATTGCATTGATTATTGTCATATCCAATAGTGTGCTTTTGAGTCTGAGTCTACCTTCAACCTAAATCTTACAAGATTTACTTAGTGAAAGCTTCAGAATTTAGAAATGTTGTGTTTTTTAAGTTGTCTTGGGTATCATCGTTTGCATTCAGATCTCTGCTAAGTCTTTCAGATCCATAAAAATAAAAAATTGTAGTTTCCTTATTCTTTTGTAGAAAAAAAATCATTGTTCTTTGCATTTCCATTTCAAAAATATATCAAAAAGAAAAAATAAAAGTTAGATTTGTTACTTTGGTTTTGATTAGTTGTTTGAATCTAGATAAAGTAGACGGATAGTTATTTTTCATTTTTTGCAAGTTCTGAATTTGGAGGTCATAGGAATTAATGCATTAGCAAACTTCTTTTTATGTTAGATATATCTTTTGGTTAAGCATTAGGAGGTTTTGTTTGTTTGGAAGTTTTCAAAGTTTGAAGGATGGATTGTCAAAATGCATGGTGTTTCCATTGATTGTTTGAAAGGAAAAGGTCTCTTCTTTACTCTAGATATAATTCATTGAAAAGAGAGTTGCATTTCATTTAAACATTGTTTCAGTATTGCAATGGTTACACATTCCATAAAGTCGATTAAAACTGTCAAAGATAAAATTGAACGGTATCTTAGGTTAAACATCTTTATAAATTTGAGTGATAAGTTAGAAGACGTGTTCTGGTGTCTATAAACATAGGAGTTGTCGTTTCTTTCCCGCACTATATCCCATGCACCGTGCGGTTCTTCCACGTATTAATCAGTATATCAAACAATTTTTCACATACCATCGAGGTATATCGAACGGTTCTTCACGTACTCGATGGTATATCAGAAAGCCCATTTCAAACAGTTGTGCATTAAACAACACTAACACCGATTTGAGCTCCCATGTACCTTTAGTATATCGGGAGACCCTTCTAGGAACTTGTATCGAACTTAGAAAATCCATTTGGCAGTCTTCTTGGAGAAATACAATGAGAACAATACTAGACGAGCTACTACACACATGTCATCAAGGTAGTCGGTTATTCTGGCAAGGGTACAGTCCCAATCCTCCTTGTCATGTTTTACTATTGGACCCTACAATATATTGTGAGTTATGACAACTTGACACTCCTGGTGAGGATTCAACTTTTAAAACCCTCTTATCACTTAAGTTTTCTTATAGTGTTGGCTTGCACAGGTATTTTGTGTGTGACATTTTTTATTAGAAGACCCTTAGGGTAAATTTTTTATCCAAAGTTATGGTTGAGACACCTATGAGAAGATCTCGTAGGATACAGGGTTTACAACCTGAATATCCCCCCACCATGGAAGGAAAATAAGGGGAAACCATGGACCAACCTGTAATGGTTGATCAACACATAAAAGTAATTATGGTCATTGAATATGGGGAATAGTATTCTTCTTTAGAAAATCCATATACCTCTACTCTGGTAGTGGTTCAACAACCTTCTTCATGTGACTCTGCTTTTCACTTTCCCATAGAAGGGTATTCTAGTTCACAAGATTTTTTATTTTCCCATCCTTTGAGTGACCCTGTAGCATAGAAATTTGGTCCAGCTGCTCCATTTTGGGACACTTCCTTAGGGAAAACCACTTCTGAATATGGTACCACTACCTTATCTTATGTTACACCCCCACAGGAGATAAGATTCACCCTGAATGATGAAATTCTTGGGTATGTTCATGAAACTCTAGCTTTCTTACGTAGAATGGGGGTGAACATAAGAAGATTGAGTTTATCTCCCTTAGCTATCCATTCATAAATGGCCAGTGATAAATACCATGCGCTTATTCAATATCATGTCTCTATTGTCTCAGAAATACAGGTTGAAAATGTTGTTTCTTATCATCCAAGTCAACCTTCTATCTCATCTCTATCACGTCAAAATATCTCACATGTTTAAAATTCTCTTGTAAGTTACACAATTGGGGGGGAATTCCTAGCCCAATTTGTTTCAACAACTGAGAGAATTGCTTCAAGTGTTAGGAAGAGTGTCTCTTTAGGGAATCCAATAGTCAGTCAACAATCCACAATTGGAAATTTTGTTATCCCTTCTCGTGTCATAGGACAACCATAATGGGTACAACCTATGTCTATTCCACCCGCATGGAGTTATACTTACCAAGGAAATCAACCTAAAATGGTTAATAAAAAATATCAACCAAATGGTTAATAAAAAATATCAACCAATTTCCTCGAGAAATGTTTATCGTAGGATCCCTTATCCTCAAAATATGAAAACTCCATGTGGAAAACCTAATTGGATGAATGTCCCCACACCTAGGAGACCACTTGCTAATTCATTTGGAGGATCACCTGGAGGACCTAGTGGATCACTGAGCGGCTCACCTTAGGGACCACCTAGTTGACCACCTAGTGGATCACCAAGAGGGCCACCTAGAGGTATGACACATGGAGGTTTTCCATATGGAGGTCAAACACCTAGAGGTCCATCACCTAGAGGTACACCACCTAGAGGTCCACCACCTGAAGGACCATTAGGAGGGTCATATAGAAAGAAACCACCACATAACAAACTTGTTCTAGGAGGATCATCATTACTTGTTTATCAAAAAACTTATGGTTCTATTGGTACACATATGCCTTATCAATATTACCAGTATCCACAACCGAATAAAAAATTACCATTTCTGGCTACACTTGATCTTTCAGATCTCTCACGATTGATTAATGATCCTATTCACCATGATCCTTAATGTCCAACCATTCAGGTAAAGTTACTTTGAGATATACGAAAATTCAACCAGAATCCCAGTGAAGATCATAAAACCCATGTGATGACTTATCACGTTTGGTGCTCATCTAATTCTCTCATGGATAATTCTATTTGTTTGAGACTTTTTCATAGAACTCTTAGTGGAACTTCCACTAAATGGTATATAGAATTACCTCAACATTCCTTTTTGGATTTCAACACTCTAGCAATGTATTTTCTAACACATTTTCAGTAACCAATTAGATATGAAACATGTACATATCTTTTAATCTCTCTTCTCCATACCACTTCCACCCATATATCCGATCATATACATGAGTGGAGATGATGACATAGGTTGATTAAGGATCCCATTCCCAATCAATTACTTACTGATTGGTTTACTAATTCATTACTTCCACCCATTGCTGGATATGTTTCCATGCGAGGCATTGTCACCGAGGGGCAATCCATTAGCCATGCTTAGTACCTGGAATTGGTTTATTTTGAGTCAATAACTTTGTATGAAAGTTGATTCTGAATGATCCTCGTCCTACTTTGGACCCTTCAATGCCTTTAATGGAACCACATGTTGATGGCATACTTGGTTCTGTCCAAACATAGTATGCGGCTAAATCCATGAAGAAAAACCCAACTACTTCACCCGCTAGTCATACTGTTGCCAATCCCAATACTTCTTCTGCTCCTATTGTTTCTACCGAGGTGAATGTTGTTCAATTATCCGAATCTTCTAGAAAAAAGAAGAAAGGAATAAATAAATCCAATAAACATATAAATCAATAGGAAGATAATAAAACACAAACTACGGATGTCGAATCCAAAAATAAGAGAAAGGCTAAATTTCCTTTCCTAATATGTGGAGGTGGTGATTTCACTAAAGAATGTCCTTGTTGAGAGGAGCTTAACAAATTCCTGAAAAACACCCCTGCTCCAGCATTTTTGACTGACCCTTTCCCTACCCAACAACAATTGATTGACCATCAATCCTTGCACGAGCATTCTTCATCTTTCATTGATAAGGTTAAAATGATTTCCAATGAATCAATTCATATTACCACTAGATCTCAGAGCTACGACCTTCCTCCGTAGAAAAAGAGTGACAATGTTTTAGTTCATAAAACTACAACTTCAATTCCTCCTCCTACCAACGTCTTCAAATAGAAAAACATGTTCCTGATGTAGTCCTACGACCACCCAAGAGTACCATTCGTAAATCAATATTTAATCCTAGTATGCATCCTATTATGTGTGCTTCCCAATACTACAATGTAGTAGAATATTTGGTTCAAGCACAATGTGTTATGTCTACTCTTAAAGTACTCCAAACGTGTCCAACACAAAGGAAGAATCTACTATCATTACTTGGAGATATGGATCTTGAGAAAAGTAATGTTATTACTTTTAAATTGGAGGATTTTAAGTCAAGAATTTCCCATCAACTATCCTTTCAATTATCCACAAGTGTTATTAGGAAAAAGGTCCATCATACAATTTTGGATGAAGATGCCTCAACTTCGGTCATTTTTATGTTATGTTGAAGAGAAATAGGTTACCCTGAAATTCATTGGCCACCTACAACATTAAAAACATTTAATGATCGTGGTTTTCAACCCTATGGATTAGTGTCCTCCTTATTAATAGAATTGGGTGACAAATCAGTGTCCATCCACGTTGTGGTTGCTGATGCTCCTCAAGAATACAATCTCCTACTAGGTAGAAACGGGTTCTATGTGATGTAGTTTGTGGCATCATCCGTCTTTCATGTAGTTCAATTTCCATTCCAAGGGAATATTGATACCATTGACCAATTAGATTTTTGTTCTCTAGATATGATTTCCAATTCTACAAATAATGTTCCACTCTTAGCCTCTTCGTCTCTGTAGTATTAGAACATTGGAGTAGGCCTTCTTAAGGATTCCTCACTTATGGGAGTCTTTCTATTAAAAAATCATCCTCCTCCTACGCAGGTCGCATCTGTGAACATGATCTTGACAGGTCATGCACTAGTACATAATGAGAGATAAGTGACAAAAAAAATGACCAAAATCCGTATATAAATGACCAATTTTCATTTGACGATCACTAGTGGCAAATTTTCGGTCTCTTATCACGCAACCAAAAATGTGGTCATATTTAGTTTGGTCATTTATACCTTGTTGTCTAGTCATTAATTTGGTCATATATTTGGTCATTAATCTCGTCGTATATTTGGCAATTAATTTGGTCAGATGTTTAGTCATCAATTGTCACAATTAATGACCAAATATACGACCAAATTAATGAGCAAAAATATGACAACAAGAAAACTATAAATGAAGAAACTAAATGTGACCACATTTTTTGTCATTTGATAAGAGACCGAAAATTAGCCACCAAAACTTACATTTAGTCATTTATATGCGAATTTTGGTCATTTGTTTGGTTGCTATCCCCTATTTCTTGGTCACTTATCTATCATTTTTTGGTCATTAATTTAGTCTTTTTTAGTCATTGTATATCAAAATATTCATTGATATCTATAGATAAGGTATGGAGGAATTGGACCACCAATCCCCTGCCTTTAAGACAGGTTCTCTTCCATTGATCTAGCACTTTTGATGTCTTTACAATACTTTCATTACTTGATTCATGGATATTTACAACATATAACTAGCATAGATTTATCTTAACTGCAGATCTATGGAAAAAGGTTATATTAAAAACCATAAGTTTATAGATCTGAATTTAAACTCGTGAGAAAGACGTTGTTAGATTAAAGCTGCAACATTTGGCTTGATACTATTGGAAAAATTCTCAAAGTTTCGTTCCCACTGCACTTCATCAAGACTATGTTGGAAATACTCATTCCTATCTCTCACCATTTTCTCCAATATTGCAATTGTAGGATCTGTTCCAAACATCTACATGATAAAATTGAAGCTTCTACAGTAATATAATGGTAAAGGTGAGGAAATTGAAAGATGAGAAAATCAAACCAGAAAAACCAAGCTGATAACAGTCCTTAATACAAACCTTCTTGTTGAATATTGTCAAATTACTCAAGTCTAATAAAATGAGGCAAAAGAGAGGATATAAGTATTTCAGAACCAAACACTTATAAAGGATAAATTTGTAATAAATCAAGGAAAAAGAGATATTAACCAAAACATATATATTATATATTCATTTCTACATGTTCACTTTTGTATTTGTAGATGTAGAATGCAATCTAGAGTTCATAAAAACAAATAAACATATTCTTTTAGAAAAGAATGGTAGATTGTGTGAAAGGTTGAACACATTGCAATTAGTCTTATAAAAAACCCATGGTAAAACTATTAAGTCTAATTGAGCTTTCAAAATAATTTTTTGACGAATCATTTTTTCTTAATTTATCTTTCTTAATTTATCTCATAAAAAATAAGGAAAATTCATTATAACACAATTTTTGTACAAATTCTCTCATTTAGAAAGCAAACGTTGGACAAATTCTGGGAGGCTAAATTGCACAAAATATAACCCATGTTAAAGTTTTCCTTTATGATTTAATTCCTTCTAAATGTGATAATTATGTTCTTAGTCATACTATTTTATAATAGGCGATAAGTAAAATGTATGTATGTTGGTTGGGTACAAGTTCTTACTACGCAATCTTTAATCTTAACAATGGATATTTAGTTTTCTATTTTCTTAATTGAAACTTTTCAAACCCTAGTTAGTTTGTTGACTCTTAAGAAGGAAAACGTTCTAACTTTGATTTTCATAACTATTGAAATCAGAGAGTGTAGATTTTATACTACCAACATAAACAAATTCCTTGCACCTATTTATGGACATAACATGAATGGAGACTATTTAAGGTTAAGAATTTTTATTTTATAACATAAATACCAACCATTTACTCTATTACCACAATTTATCAACAAACCTAATTCTATTAGAGCATACTTTCCATTTATGGAGATGTACTCTAGAAAAATATGGGTACTGTAATATTCCTACCCACTCTAAACCAAAAAGTTTCCTAGACTTTTAGACAAAGAATTGACAAAAACCTCGTCGAATAGATGTTCACTAACCACTAGCTGTAGAATGAAGCCTACAGGTGGGAAAATACATTTATGTTTAATTCCTTTGAGACGTTATCCCACACTTCCCCACAAGGAGTTGACAAACAATAAGAATTTATAAATACTTGAAAGTACTATGATTTTTGTGTTGATGTTTGTTTAAGGTTTGATACTTAATAATACTCCATTAAGATACCCATGATAATAGGACATGAAGACATGTCCTTAAAAGAGAATACAATGATATTCAAGCAAAATAACCACTGTTTACACCAGATTGCAATAAGAGGGTACTGCTATAATTTTAAGTCATAAACACACTATATAATGACTTGGAAAAATTGATTGTAAGAAAACTCGGTTCAAAAATACCTTCATTTTCTAGAAAATGTAGGACTTTTACAAATATGGAAATGATTGTTGTGTATGATTTTGACACTCAAAAAACTTATATCATCACTTGAATAGTGGGAAACCTATACATCCTGAGAATACTCCTCCCCTGGGTGTCTCCACCAAAAACAATGAATACCAAATCTAATGTGCTCACTAATAGTGTGTGTGGATGAATGATGGTTAAAAAAATTTTCACTGTATCTTCCTTCCCAAACCATAAAATCCTTGTGATGGTTTTAGAAGCAGTGACATGCCTAATACAAACCCTATGAATTTGATTATACAAAATTAATTCCACATTTTTTTTCACTCAGCTTAGATATTGTAACAAATGTGAATTGGAAAACTTCCTCCAAAAAATCGAAATTGCCATCAATGAGGGAACTAACCTTAACCCACATGTTCCTTTTCCAAGTGTAGTAAAATACTCATTTCCTGACACCTTCTTAAAGATATTTCGACTCAAAACCTTTCTTCAACAATGCACCGCATTATAGAGTTGGAAATAGTTGTCAAGTGCGTCCCACATAGATGAAGTTTGTAGGCTACAACGTTCCCTTTCTATAGGTGTGTTCTCCCTCCGCAAGTGCACATTCAACTAGAATATCCCTTCATGTATGTGTTTTATCCTTATGTTGTAATGCTACATATTGATGTAACTTAATTAAATGATCATTTTTTCTAGGATTTTGTAGATGATAGGAGGCAATAAAATGCCCTTATTTTTTATTTGTAAGGGCAACACAACATTATAAGTGTGATTTTTTTCTACTTGAATAGAAATGAATAAATTTTCCGTAGAAAATAAAAATAAAAATGTATCCAACCAAAACTACAATTATAACATACCTCTACAATGGTCCAGCCAAGAACGAATTCTCAACTGCTCATGCAACCAAGGGAACACCAATATATTCCTTCTGTATTCTTCTTGAGGAAAAATATAATTGAATGAAGCAGGAAGAGATAAGAAAAAGACAAGGGATTACAGTCCATCATTATCAGTGATTACCCCTTCAGTCCTTTGGGAAGCGATTAAGGGGTGCACAACATAAAACGAAGCAGGAAAAACCTAGGGATAAAGGATACCTTCCAAGAGTATAGTATCATTTGTTTAGTGACCAAAAGTTTTATGGAGGTTAGAACAACATACAACAAAGTTTGTAGCCTTTACATATTTAAAATTCTCGAGGTAGTGGATCATTGAACTTATTAGTAATCCAAAGTAAAAAACAAGATAGATGCAAAGATAGAAGCTTACATCTTCGAGTATTTCAGGACAAATTTGTAGTTTGAACACTCTTCAAGTACACATTTTGTAGACATCAAGTATGGTAAACAAACATGGAAATATGGGATATAACCAGTAGTAAAATATTAACAAAAAGAAGCAATTACCACATAAATATCAAATGACAAGCTTAAATACCTTCATATATATTGAGCTAAGTTGCAATGAACCAAACTAGATCCATATAGAGTTATCTCTTAGATCAAGGTTATATACTATTTTATGACATAATTTACTGATAGATTATGATTCTCTATTAATATTTCCTTCAAAAATAGAATTATAGAAACGTACAATAATTTTACACTACCACTAACCTTACTCCAATCTTTAAAATCCATGAGAGCGAAGTTGAACTATCTTCTTAGAGTTAGGTTGAACTCCATTCAACAACTGTAGAGATTAAACTAGGGCATATTTACCTTTATTAGCAACTCCTTCCACTAACATGAGTGATCTTAAGGCAACAAAACTTCCTAGTCATCATAAATCTCACTTTTTATGGTGAATATGATATGGGTTCCAAGTTCCAACTGTGAATAGTAGAAAAAATAGAACAACAAAGATTAAAAATATTTTATTGGGAAAATATCACATTTTCCTCCATTAAAGATAAGAAACAACTAAACATACAAAAATAGGTATCACTCACAATGGCATTGAACGGTAGTGAATTTTTTGTTGTCTCTCCTATAAGTTAGATTACAATCCTATAGGAAGAACGAGTTAAAATTGGAAGTAATCCTCTTTAAAAATGATCACTTTGCAAAGGCTTTCACTTCCCATTACATTGTTGTAAGAACAAGTTGGGAAAATTTTTCCTTTTCAACCACTACAACCACAAAATTCCAACTCAGGCAATGCAAAATGTCAACTAATAACCAACTTAGATTTTCGATATGAAATCTGATTTTGCACCACGTTGGAGCTGATTACATTTGGAAATCTATTTGTGATTGTTGTCTACCCATTTTCTAGTAGTTTGAAGAGGGATTATACAAAATTTTATGTCCATTATACTTGGATTTTGAGGTGGATGAGTTAGGTGTAGGACATTTAGGGGATCTCCTTAAGAGGGGAGTACAAACCAACAAACCCTCTTTCATTCTTCACTCACACTATGTACATATAAAGTCCTTTTTGGTGTTCCTTTACCAAATGATATGGTTTCACTTTATTCTACCATGTTAATAGAATCCACCCACACACACACCAGGAAGGTTTAAATGAAATGTAGATTAAACACTCACATTGCCATTTTAATTGTTATTTCATTAACATTTTCAATATCATACTATCGACAAGGGGGAACATGTATCATCATCTATAAGTAATTTCAAGATTACCTTATCATATATTCATAAATGTTGTAATTTGATCTTTTCTTCACGACCTTTTCCATTTTATCCATATACCATGTTTGTTAACTTTCAACAGAAAACTAAATCAAAAGAAATCATCCCCAAAAGTTTGGGTTTTCTCAGTTATGTAATCAATATTTGTATTTGAAGGAATAACATGTACAATTTCACATCCAGGAATGCAGTCAAACATTAATCAAAGAAAAGTCTGATAACCTATAAAAAAACATAACTCCAATAGTTTCATAATGAAAACTAACCTTATCTTCAAGAATGAGTTGAGTAAACATTCAAGAAACAAGTGGTTAAAAATTATTTGAATTAAAGAAGAGGCATATAATGCAAACTTTATAGATTAAGTGACCCTGTTGCAGTGATTTGGAAAATATTCATGAATATTAAAGTATATGCATCAATGAAATTGGGATATTTGAGATGTTAACACATGTTGTAAATATCCAAGATCATTATCATGTAGCTATTATGTTTCCCCCATCACTACATGTCCTTGTATATCCTTTGGTACATGCAATTTTTCCCAACACTTTGAATTTCTTGGCATTCTTTTCTGGTTTATTTCACATGTGGAAGTTCAACGATAAGGAAGAAACAAAAAATATGAGTTCCCTCAACCTGATAAAAGAGAACACGGGAGAGACCAAGTACTTAACATGTTCAATAATTTGTTAAGCCTCCATGACTTGACACTATATTCAGTCGATCCTAGAATATTCTCAATATATCCATTTTACATGACAGAAATAATAAGCCCATACCAATTCTCTAGATGTAAAGAAAAGAAACGCTATACGATGATGAACTAATACAAGCATAAAAGATAGTCCATCCTTTCCTATAGATGACATTCTCTAAACCAATAAGTTTAAGCCTCTAAAGTCGGAAATGTAACAATCAAATGTAAAAAATGAAGCAGATATCAACATCAAATAAGCAAACAATTATATGAGATATAACAACAAATAATCTTTGATCTTTGTACTTTTGTTGGGCCTTCTAGTATGAACATAATCTTTGGACAAATCATCCCGATGATTATATATAAATATGAATATTTTTTCTCTTTCCTCATTATGCATGTAACCCATAACAAATTTTTCACCATCAACCATCCTAGAAGTCCGAAACATCTTTGAAGTTTTTCCAACTACAATTGATGCCAATTCTTTGTTAATTTGTACTTTCTTTGCATTACTCTCATCTACGGCTGAAAATGCCATTCTTACTTCATGCTTAACATCTTGGGGGACACCAAGGCAGGGGTAAATGTCATGGGTGGGAATTTGAGCAAGGTCGTATTTGTATCTATTTATGCCACACCACTACACTCAGTTTTACAAATTTATAAAATAGCTTCAGTTTTCTAGGAATTGTTTAACAATAATCCCATGCAAATATTTTTTACCCTCACATTTTCAAGTTTTAGAAGTGTATATGTTACGATTTGAAATTTGTTGTTGTTTATAATTTCTGAAGAGTTTTTTCTCCAGTTTAGGCTGTTATGGACACTAACAACCTACAAATGCCCAAAACAATGTCAGAAGAGAGAAAAAAACTAAATAAAAATCTTAAAAAAAACCCTAAAAATAGTGAAAACCCTTGAAAATAGAGATTATAATTCTTAAAACCAAAAAAGTAACTCTGGGAGGTATTTCTTGGTCTCAGAAACAAGCCGTAATAGCAAAGGAAAAATCACTAGAAGCCTTATGCACCATGCAAGAAGAAACCCCTGCACATGGCTTATATTATGATCCCTAGTTGTATTTTTGGATTCCCTAGATGCTTTGATTTTTGTCCTAAATATATCTCAATGAATTTGTGATTGCATTTGCTCAAAGGATAGAAAAACAATAAAAACTCAAAGTGAAAATCAACGTTTTGGCATGCCTTTTGGGATTTTATGGACAATATGACGAGTCAAACTCAGGCCAATTGAATTTGATACTAGTTAACCAATCTGACTCGTGGGTACTCGATCAATGTATTTATTAGGAGTATTCATGATTCAAACTTGATCAACCTAAGTTTGAATCAGGATTTTTGAAAAAAAGCATTTGGAGGATGAGCAAAGTCAAACGTATCAACTCGCAACTAAGGTAACACTAGATGTTATCCCTTTACATAAAACATTTATGCAATCTGATGAGATCTGCAAAACAAATATTTTCCCACAAAAGGATGGGTTGTACATACCTTCTATCAAGTACAGGAATATAAGTAAAATCATTGTCAAAAGAAACTTCCTTTTACCCTGAACTTCTGACTTAATGCAAGAATTACATAGAGCTCAAACTTTGCAAGGTGTGGATACTACCAAATCTCAAATCCATATTTAGGAACATGAGACAATAATATTTTATACCCATCCAGATCACTATGAATTCAAATATTTTCACTTGGCCATTTTTTTATACATTGTGCTCTCAAAATATTTTTAATTCAAAAGTGTATCAAGTATGAAAGATGGTCATGCCCTATCTAAACAAGGGGTTTCTGAGAAATATGATCATGTTGGAAGCCTACAAAATGTAGTCATTCTGAGATTGCAGAAGGTTAGTGTTGAATGATGAAAGATTGGAGTCAAAGAGTTGGGTTTCAAACTATCCTTTGGAATGGAATCAATCAAAGGGGCAAGCAGCTCTTCTTCAATCCATAATTGACTCTCTAGTGAATGACATTGGTTTATTTTTTCTAGAAATTATTAATCTCCTCTCTTTCTCTCCAGCTGCAAGACACAAGTTTGAGTTAGTTTTTTAGATATCACAAAGGTAGAGGATATGTAGTATGTATATGATCAAAGATCAAAGGTAAATTCTCCAAATTTGGTTTCTCTAGCAAAAAACAATGCATTAATTTCACTTCCAAGTTTTTTTTCAACAATTTTAAAATATTTAGGTAGGCTAAGAAATCCTCGGTTTGCTCAAATTTGGTATATAAGAATAAATTGATTTTTCAATGTTATCACCCAACACCCATGCTAAGAATTCTAGGTGATATGGGAGGAGATAATCTATCTCTTATTTCTCAAACATCGTAACTTTTCCCATGCCACTTAAGCTTGAGCATGTATTAATCATATGTTTTCAACTTGGATCTTTTTACTTGGATTTTAGACCAATTATAAGCTATGAGATGTATTTTTGGGTTGCTTCAATGGATGGTTATATCTATTCGAAATGTGCATTCCAAGGTTATGAATCTTTTTTACTATAAATCTAATTTGGTCTCTTGGATGTAGATGCCATTATTTTGTGCATTTTTTACTCTCAATTCAGTATATTACCCAAAAATTTTTCATAAGAATACATATACTACCTTAAGAAATATGTATTTCTTATCATATTTGTTTCAACATAGAGTAATTAATATGATCACAAGAATGTCCTAGTACAATGCCAAGGGAAGGAAGTTGGTTCTTTCAAATCTGATTATGAGAGATATAGAGAAAAAGTGGCCAATATATGATTATACTAGAAAGAAAATGTCATTACTTTTAAGTTATTAATATATGTCTAAGGTACTCTGGAGTTTACATTCCCTACAATACTTGTGTAATTTATAACCAACCTAAGTTTATAGAATATGAAAATATAAAATTTATATATTTCTTTCCTCAATCTCAAATGATTGCAATATTGAGTACATATCTTTGTATTGAACAATCACCACTTTTTTATTGAATGCTTTCTAGGTTACCATTACTTTTGAGTTGTAAATGAGGCATCTCAACTGATCCATCTCAATGTTAAGCTATAGTAGCTATGATTACATCATGTGATTTTGGGAGTATAGTTGCGAGGGATCCTTGGGATCAGACCAAAATATCGTAAACTCTATTTCATATTATTATTCATACTATAGGATAGGACACTACAATCTCTTATATTTTAAATCTATTTTAATCCATCATATTATTTGTATTTTGAATTAAATTTATTGTGTTACTTTTGCAGATACTTATTTGGTTGCTTTATGCCACTTTCATTGAATTGAGGAAATCTCCCTACCATACACTACAAAAAATTTGACTTTTAGGGGGCGCTGTCTTTTGCCTCCAAAACTCACTTTTAGGGGCATTTTTAGCTTTGGAGGTGGTCTTTACAAAACCACCCCTAATAGAACTGACACTAAAAGTTTTGACTTTTAGGGGCGGTTTTGGAAGATGTCAAAACCGACCCCAAAAGTGACTTTTGGGGGTGGTTCTAAACACACACCCCCCAAAAAACTGAATTTTAAGGGAGGTTCTAAACCCCCCTCATAGATACCTATGGGGGAGGTTCCAACCCCCCCACCAAAAAACAAAATCATTATTACAAACCTTTGGTGGCGGTTACAAACCCCACTCGTAGGTACTTATGGGGGTGGTTTCAAACCCCCCTCATAGGTACCTACGAGGGTGATTTCAAACCCCCCCATAGGTTCCTATAAGGGAGTTTATAAACCCCCCATAAAACTCCATATTAATAACCTTTTGGGGTGGTCTTAATAAAACCCTTCCAATAGCAACGACGCTAAAAGTTTCAAATTTTAAGGGTGGTTCTAGAAGAGATCAAAACCAACGCTAAAAGTGACTTTTGGGGGTGGTTCAAAACCACCCCTAAAAGTATTTATTAAAAAAAATTGGGGACGATTATAAACCCCCCTTGTAGGTACCTACGAAGGAAGTTGAAAACCTCCCCTAAAAGTCATTATTAGAAAACTTTGTGGCAGCTATAAACCCCGCTTATAGGTACCTACAGAGGTGGTTCGAAAACCCCCCTAAAATGATTTACAAACCTCTGGGAGAGGTTATAAACCCCCCGTTTAGGTATCTATGGAGATAGTTCAAAACCCCCCTACAACTATTTACAAACCTTTGGGGATGGTTATGAACGCCCCTCATATAAAATTACCAGGGGGGGTGTTGAATCCCACTCATTGTAACATACAAGGGAAATTTTGAACCCCCCTCATAGTGACATATGAAATTAGTTTAGAACCCCCCTCATAGCCATAATAAATCATAATAAAATATATTTTGTTAAAAATATCAATATTGCAATATCAGTATGGGACGAAGGAATTGAACGTTCAAACTCTTGCTTGTAAAGCAGACGCTCTTCCATTGATCTAGAACCATTTAATAATTGGGGAAAGGGGCAATATTAACACCAATATCGCATCATTTATAATTCTAAGAAAAGACTAATAATCCCAACATTGCTTCTGACTCGAGAGACCTAAGAAAGTATTATGAAGGATCCTATCCAGTAGAGAAATATGATCGTCAAATTAACTAGGTAGTGTTTGTTCTGTGCATATTTAGTGCAAATTTCATCAGGAAGTTCTTCATTGAGTTTTAGGAATTAACTTTTGATATACTTTTAGTACAAACTTTCAATGATGCTTCAATGACGTTATCTTTAGAATTACTTGCAGAGGAAATTGAGGGATCATGTCTTTAATGAAATGTTATGAGTTCAAAAGACCCCCATGAGCAAGAAAGTGCTAGAAATTAGAGTTAACACACGTAAACAAATAAAAAGGAAAACAAAATACATATGAGAGAACAAAGAAACCTTGAATGCATGCAATCTCAAGTCCTCGATTGAAGAAGCTCCAAAATTCAAATAAAGAGGACCACTTGAACATTCATTATTTTGAAAAGTTGAACATAGCATGAGTCAACTTATATTGTGTTTTAAGATTTTATCCAAAGTATAACAATTGCCTCCCTTAATTTAGACTTCACTAAAACAAAATTTTTGTTTAATCCTAGGAATAAGCTAACAGGCATGTAAAAAATATTTTAAGAAACATCAACATGAGATCACTTGTAATCTCATAGGTTGAAATAAGCTTGACAACTATGTGGCCCATACTAATCTATGAACTAGCATGTATGCTTCATATATTTTATACACAAAATCCATGGTATGGTACTGTTGTAGCTACAACATTTTCCCAAAATTCAAAAAAAAATTGAACCCTCCTTTAATTCATTTTTTGCATAGTTTTGGTTTTGCTTGATGTTGAATAAAGAACACTTTTATGAGGGAAATGTTTAATGCTTGAATTAATTTTTCCCTTCCATAGGAAGTGTTTTGGACTTGTGAGTCAGGAGTTGAGTCGTCTATGCGTCCATCGTTGCGGAAAAGAATCGGACATCAAGTGCGAAGTCAAGTGTTTTTGGTCTCTGATGTATTTTTTTTCTTTATCGGTAGTTTTTTTGAAATCCCGTTAGAACATTTGTCTATACGTCTTCCACTGTTGCAGAAACAGTTCTGCGAAGTGGTCCGATAGTTGTTTCATCCTTTTTTGACCCCTGCCGTTTTGATTCACAGGTCCTTGGTTTTTTAACGTTCGTCATTGCGGCTCTAAAAAGAACCGTGCTTCCGATTGTTTGACTTATTTGTTCCGCTTGGTAATTTTTTTCACTTCATTCATATTTATTTTTTACTCTGATTTTGCTATTCTATGGAACTCATTTCTTTTACCGGTTCACCATTGCGACTCTCTAATCACCTTTTGACCCGAAGCCCTAGTCTCATGAACTTCGATGCGAGTGTTGATTTGTTTTCCCCACCAACGCCATTGTGGGCACTCTGTCGTTTTCTTCATTCGCCGTTGCGGAGGAAGTAGTACCTTGGTCGTCGATCCCATAGCCTTTTGCCACCCGATGATTTTATTTTTCCCACCGATTATAGTTGACCGGGGCGTATATATAGTGGGGTTGGGGTGTTTCATTATTTTAATGTTATTTTGGGTTTTTCTCTGTGCTGTCATTTTCGCTCGAGTAGACCAAGGATTTCGCTATTGGTACCTTCGCTCCTAGGTGGATTCACCATGGAAGTTATGATTTTTCTCCACTAGTCACGCAGCACAGTGCCAGGTAGGCCCTCCTGCCCATTTTCGGTTCCATTTGATTGGTCGAACTACTTTTGCTGTCTCCGCAGTTAGTGGTTACTTGGGTTTTTTCCATCCTGGCATGTATATATTGGAGGTAAATGGTATGGCTGTCAGTTGGGGGGGATGTTCGTGGTTTTTCTTGATGTTTTCTCTCATGGTTGTTATGGTTTTGCATCCTGCACTCGATTGCTGGGGAAATCGGTGCAAGTGACCATTACGTTGTCCGCACCAGTTTCCCCCAGTTTGTGTTTGACCATTCGGGGAGGGCTTTCATGGTTTTATTATGAGATGTCGAGTTTGCTTCCACTATATCGTCACCCTCACTTTTATGAACCAGGGTCACAGCGGTGAATTTGTTCTGCTCGATTCCGAACCCCGAATCGGTTTAGGGTAGAATGTATTACCTAGTCAAGCCGTAAGGCGAGCGTGTTTACAGCAAGTAGCTTCCTCTATTGGTTTATGAGTTAAGTGCGCTATCAGTGTAGTGCCCTCATTTGAGATTAGGCTCCTTTTGTCTTTCGCATAGCATGTAGGTCGTAGCACTGAGAAGGGGTTTTAGGACTGTGTTCATGTTGATGAGAAGAGGGAGATATTCGTCGTTCTTGGAAGGCCATGATTTTCTAAATCCACAATAGTGTTGGTCGTAAGGCTGGTTTTAGTTTTTAAGTGGGAACAATTGGCTTTTTGAGCATTGTTGTTTATTCTTCATAATTGCACTCATGTTTAGCATAGATGAAGTAAAATGCTTATACAGTTGCCTACATTTTGAATGTTATCTAGAAATGATCCAATAGAACCTAAAAGAAGTTTTTGTATATGACAGGGAAATTCCTCAGAATCCAGGATGTCTAAACGTCAGAAGAAGAAGGCTCCCATAGTAGAAGAGAAACCGGAAGTCAAAATCATTACCAAATTCGAATACACCTACGAGGACACCAAATGCGTAGTTGGTTTGGAACCCGAATATCAATGGGGGGAGATTTACAGATTAATAATGCACCGAGAAGTACCTGACATAGGTTTTAAAGAAGAAACCATCTATGCCAATATAGAGAGATCTTCATTGATGAAAGTTGCTACTAGACCTGAGCTTTTTCCATGCTCAGAGGTGATTGGGTGGATTCTGACCAAGGCAGAGGTAACCACCATGATTTTGGAAAATGTTGATAAATAGGGTTATGCTGCTTATAGCCCTGGGTATGTGGCATTGGCCTACCACTTACCATAAGCACAAGTATACTTGACTAAGGACTAGCTTAAGGCAATTAAGATGGACCTAGTCAAGACACTGAAAAGGGTGCTCATGCCTGGCAAGAAATTTAGAAATAGGCCGACTGGGGAATATGACACTGCAAGTCTAAGAACTCCTTACAGGTTCATTGCCCTAATTCTGAACAGGATCTTCAGGAGGGCCGATAGTAAAAGCTTCAAATTGGAGTGGCTGCCTATCATTTTCTATGTTCCAACACAGGGGACAGTGTTCAACTGGGCAAACATTGTGTCCAATAGCCTTTCATCTTGCAATGCATCAGCATTAGGAGGGGTGTCCTAGAAGAGATCAGAGTTCTACATGAGCTCTATACTGATTTATTGCATCATATGCAACCAACCCTTCCCCAATATGAGGTGCATCTGGGATCGGGAAAGAACACCAGTCTACTCAGCATACAAGCCACTGTGGGCCCACAAATACCACAGTCACTATTGGGAAGTGTGTGAACACTTCATTATGCCACTATATACATTGATCTTCTTAAAGGAGTGAAACTGTATATCAGAGGAAGCATTTCAGGTGATTGAGGAATATGCAGACTATTAATTAACTGAGGATGGATTATATTTCAGGATGTTTGGATGCTCCAGAGCACCCTCACTACTGCCTAAGTATGCCACTAACTATGTATTCCACAAAGAGGCAGTTAGATAAGTATTTTTAGATGGCATAGGGAGCTTTCTGTTTGAACATAAGAAAGCTGCTTACCCTCCTTTGCCATTCAGATTGGGAAGCTACAAGTTTACTAGGGTGAAGAAAGCTGATGAATTCATGGAAGAGTTGGGGAAATTCCATTTTGGGGAAATGCGTTTCCATAGGAATGATTCCCGGAATATGGTGGTAGTGCACTGCAAAGAGGCGAATGTACATTTTGAATACACCAGCCACTGGGACAGAGAGGAGTCCATTTTCTGTAATGCATAAAATATGACGACCATGAGGAGAAGGTTTAAAAAGAAAATCACCACCAAAGGTGGAAAAGGACAGGAGGAGAAAGAAAAGGCAGAGGAGGAAGAAACTAGGAAAAGAAATGAAGATGCTAGTATACTAGCACAAGAGGCCGAAAGCTGGCTCAAAGGAGAGGAAGAAGAAAAAACAAGAATTGAATAAGAAGCATCTAGAAAGGTAGGAGAAGCTTCCCAGAGTGAAGAAGAGGACAAGAAAAGAAATACGGATGAGGAGTTGAAGAAGTAGGAAGCAGCAAAGCTAAAGCTAACAGAGACCGTGACAGAGCAATAAACTTTTGATACAGTAGACAGTCAGGCTCAGGACTTGGGGAACCCTAACATTCAAGATTCTAAGATAGCTGCTGGCAGCACAACAGGATAGCCTATGGGCCCCACCCTTAGGCTAACCCATTTTGAGCAGAAGAAGGGGGAGGAGGTTCTTGATTTCAGCACTATATTTTATGATAGGGAAAAGGAAAGGATAGTGAAGAGGACCGAGAGAAAGGTCGAGACTAGGGGGCACTCCGGTAAAATGATAAATGATACAACTGTCGTATACGGGATAGACAAAGACCCCATGTTCACTATCAGAGTGGGGGCTGCATTGATCCATGCTTCCGAGGACAATTTAGATAAAATAATGACTGATCTTGAACAGTCAAAGAAATCCTCTTCCCAGCTCAAAGATACCCTGAGAAAGGAAAGAGAGGAAAATACTAGGTTAAAGAGAAAGTTTGAAGTCATACAACGAGAAATAAAGTCTTCAAAAGATGAGCTTCAGGTCTTCCAAGTATAGAAGAAATCTATGGAGGATGCCCAAGAAAGTCTGGAGAAAGAGCAGCAAGAATGTCAAGGGTTGAGGGCAGAAAAGGAGCAGCTGCTAGGCAGGATAAGGGAGTTGGAGTTGCAAAAGGCTATGCTGGAGGAATCTGAATGACAATCTCAGGGGCAGAAGGCAAAACTTAAAGAGCATATTACCTCATTGATAGTAACTCTAGAAGAGGCCAAGGAATAGCAGGTCAGTCTTCAGCCTTTCAAGGAGCACATTCTGGCACAAAGAAACAAGATGGACCAGTTGCAAATGGCCATAGAGGAAGAAAGGTGTAGGGTTTTGCAGGTGGATAGTCGACTGGAAGAGATTTTAGAAACCTCTTCATATTTTGTTGACAGATCATAGGACATCTTAGAATTCCTGACAGGAAGAATTGCAAGATTAGAAGCAAATTAAGAAACCCCTATAGATATACCATCAAAAGATCAACAAGCCCTAAGGAAAGCCTATGATTTACTGGAGTTTTCCATCAACACAGCCGAGGAATTCAAGAATACTGTTAAGAAGAGAAAAGGGGCATGTGCAAAATTCTTTAGGAGACTTCTGATCACTTATAATCGATGCCAAGTAGAGGCTGAGCAAAGAATGGATGCTTTTCCGTACCACAGCCTGTTTTTGGAAATTTTACAAAGGAGGTATCATGAAGATGAATAAAGGATACATCACATTAAAGATTTAGATGAACAGAACCTGAGAAATGAACTAGATCATTCCACGGTTAGTATGCAACTATTAGAATACCAACTTCACCTGAGCGCAGCCAGAATAGAAGTCATAAGAAATCAGGCTGCTAAATTCGAAATAAATATTCGTTTCCTAGAACCTTCATAATTCGAAAGCATTGCTTCAGAGGCTTCAGCATGGAAGAAATTTTTGAATAGCCAAGCGGGACCCTCTTCATGAGCATCTTACTCATTTTATTGTAATATATTGTAATTTATATAAACACTTATTGAAAGAAAGTTTGGGAGGCGAAGCATTGGGGAATCCCAAGAGTCATTTCGTGGGCAGCCCAACAGTTTGTTCTTTTGTATAAATATAGAAAATATAAACAAGAAGGGGGACTTTTTCCCAGTTAGATTAGTGAAGACATATTGTAAGAAGAAGTATTTCCTTTTGCAATAGATAATTACAGTTTTCCTGTTGGAGAAAGCTTGGTGGAATGTTCAAATGTTATGCTATGGATTTGTTGAAGAGGAACTATTTCGTTTTTAGCTTTGTGTCCATTAACTGTGAGATTGTTCTAACTCTTAGAACCTATGTTCTTGTATGAATGATTTCTGGTTTATTTTATGAAAATTTCCACCATGAGTAATGAATGTTGTTCATAAACAATTGGTATCTGGTTGTTCAAATATCGTTAAATGTTCATGTGTTTTGAAAGAAGTATCAACTATCTGTGATTTTTCATAATGCATGCACTAAATACATTACTCATTAATAAGTGATAATCTTGCTCCCTGGGGATAGGCTAGGTAGTTAGTTTTAATTTCTCGCTGTCTGTGTGATTCAGAGGCAAGAGAGTCTAAGACAAGAGGTAAGAACCTGCGCATCACATTGTAACCACTCCTTGTTTTCTTAATCAATATGCGAATAGATAGGCACTTGCATGTCATACTTAAAGTCAAAAATACAAAAATATACACGGTGGACTGGGCCACAACCGGTAAAACCTTTTATTTTTGTTACTTGACCTACGGTAGCCAGACTGCAAACCGGACGGATTCCCTATACCAAACAATCACGGGCTAGTTGGGAACATTGACTGGGGAGAATCCCTTGCTGTTGTCGCCTGTGAATTTATAGGCCTCAATAGTTTCTGGTAGTAGAAGGAGGGTCGCCAATGCATGGCTAGCCAAGGAAACCCATTTTCTTGAGATTACTCCATCGGTGACAACTCAGACAACATTTTGTTTTCTAATCCAATTCCTGAAGAGAGGGGTAGAGAGCACTTGTATTCTATCAATAACAAGTTGTTAATGATCTAAGAAGAGACACTAGGGAATATGTGAAGAAGATTGGAGAATTACCAATTGTCCCTAACTTTCCCAAAAGAGAATATAAAAGGAGAGACCATCCTATATTGGAAGACTCGGTGTTGGTTGGAGATTTGGAAGAACTTGTAGAAACAACCTTACAGGAGGTGGTTCAACCTTTGAATCAAGTGGGCCCAGAGACACCTTACTGTTCACCTGTCCGTAATCCTGTTCATTCACCACCTCACTCTCCACCCAGACTCATGGCAGGCATAAATGCAAATCAGCCACCCAACCCACCAAATCCACCACCTTCTTGGAAATCCATATCACATTTGAACTTAACACCTCTGTTGCACGACTTACCTCAAGCCTTTGAGAAGATGTTGCCTAAGTTTGATCCAAATGAGAGGATGCTAGTAGATGACCATTTACAAAGTTTTTATTTGGCAGTAGAAGGATTAAGGGATGGGGAACATGAGGATGTAGTTTGTAGAGTTTTCCCACACACCCTTAAAGGAGGAGGAGCATCATGGTATTTTGGTTTTCCTGCAAAATCTATCCCAGATTGGGATACCTTTGAAAGTATTTTCAGAAACAAGTATGCAGCCCAAAAGACGCATGCAACATTAATGAAAGGTTTGGGTGATTTAAAAAAATAAAGGAATGAGAAGGTACATAATTTCACTCAAAGATTTTTTTCTTACCTCAAGAACTTCTCTGCAACTGATAAGCCTTCTGATAAAGTTCTGATTGATTATTATACCTCAGCTTTAGGTCTGGATTTGGCTATGTTCACAAAAGATCAAGTTAAGCCTACGTTAGCTGAGACTTATGAACAAGAAAAAAGAGTAGAGGCTGAAAAGGAGAGTATAGAAGATTATCCCGAGCAATCTGGAGAAAAAACGTCCAGGAAAAGAACCTTATTGCTGTCTAAACCTAGAGAGGAGAAATCACGTGATTTTGAGGGGATGTTAAATATGATGCAAAATATTTCCAATAAAATAATAGATTTGGAGAAGGAAAAGGAAGCTCAGAAAGCTTATAAGCCTTATTACAAAAAAAGGGAAGATAACAACCAATGCAAGACCCCTCCACATGGTTCATCATCAATGAATCTAATAGAGGTAGGGAAGGATAATTTCTGCACCTTCACCAACAACCTCATTCTGAAAATAATTGTCCTCAATGGTTAAATTCAATGACATTGGTAACGAATCAGCTCTTGGACTCTAAATTGACTGAAGACATCGGATGAAGAGGAAAAAGGTAATAAGACCATAGAAAAAAAAGAAAATGATACCATGTTCTTGTGGGATTGTGTCTCACTATTTGATACTGAAAAAAGTACTCTTGAACCTGAAAATGTACCAATGACAACAAAAGACCCAAATTTCGTAACCAAAGACAATTCAGTAATATCAAAGATTAAGAAGTTACAAGAGAATGTCAGGAAACAGTCAAACAACGATGTTAAAGACAAAGTACTTGAAATTACCATTATCAGCCAAGATACGGAGAAAATCAACAACCTTGATAAAACTATGGAAGAACAAGTAAAGGTCAACAAAGAAAATACTGAAAAGCTTGAAAAGCCGCAGGAAGAGATACCCACTAAAAACCAACCTGTGGAGGGAGATGTCGAATCAATTGGGGAAGAGAAAGCTAGAACCCCACCTTTCCTTTTGACTCTGGAAATACTGAACCATAAGGTGCATAATTTTTTGGTGGATTCTGGATCATCGGTGAATGTTATGCCACTCGCAATTTGCAAAAAAATTAATGGGAAGCCAAAACCTACTGCTTGGGAAGTCACACAACTAGACAGAACTAATGTCAAAGTGGTGGGGGAAATGGAGAATGTTCTCATTCATTTATCTGCAAATAACAAGATATGTCAATTTATCGATATTGTGGTGGCTGATATACCGAATGGATATGGACTTATTCTCACTAGTACAAGTGATCAATTTTTCCACGGCAAAACCTGGCAATATCCACGGAAAAGTGTGGATATTGCCACGTCTAAGTGTTTTTTTTATTCCGTGGAAACAATTCCGTTGCAATAGAGACGAACCCTAATTTGCGTTGCAAGAGCGACAATGTTCTATATTTCGTTAGATGTCTAAGTCGTCGCTATATCCACGCCTGGCCGTCTTTGTATCCACGTATGTCCGTCTCTGTATCCATGCATGGCCATCTCTGTATCCACGCCTGTCCGTCTCTGTATCCACACCTGGCCGTCTCTGTATCCAGGCCTAGCCATCGCTGTATCCACGGCTGTGAATTTTTTTAAAAAATTTCCGTCGCTTAAGCGACGGCTATAACTGTTATAAAAAAAAAATACAAATGCGATAAGACCAATTCCATGTGGAAGTAGGTCATAATACTTACATAATTAGTATACCCCCGTCACATACATACATACATCTCGCACATCTTTATCTCATGCTTCATTACAATTTATAGCACCCCTGGGCGGTTACCATGGTTTAAACTTTAAACAATGACCCATAACCTCAACATCTAAATGTTAAGCTGGTTTGGTCAGTGGTCACATGTCACTAATATATAAAGTGACCCATATTCAAATATTTAAGTCTGCTAAAGATTGGAGTGTAACACAGAAATAATACTCATCTTTTTCAACCATATAAATTGGTGGTCACGTGCCAGTCAATGCTTCACACATGCTGTGGGATATGTTTTTGT
>LPNX010326863.1:348794-359218 GCA_001517045.1 Pseudotsuga menziesii
CGCGACTTCTTTGTCCCAACACACCCATCTATATCCATTTATTCTGAACCATCATCAGTGTTGTCTGTGCAATATTAAGTAAAAAAAAAATCAGTTCCAATAAACATAGTGAAAGAACAGATAAAACACGTAGCTTATAGTACAACTTCAAACTTATCCTCAGTATTGTAATTCAAAGAGATTTAAATTTACTGTGATATCCAGTTTGCCAAACTTGAATGACCGGGACTAAGATTTTAGTTTCCTCGACATTTCATGGGAATAAAAAATTGAAACAGTGGAATATGATTCTGCTTATTCTTCTGAAACTTTTCTACCTTCATCTGCATCCAATAGATCAGCATCATCAATACCAGCAACAGTGAAATATTCAATGTCATCTTCTTCTTCCATTTCATAGCCTTCCACAAACTCTACTTCAGGCTCTGGCTCCTACAAAAAGAAAGCAAAAAATAAGAATGCAAAACAATATATTAAGAATGATACTTATGGGTGACAAAGTAACTAAAATAATCGTGACATTATCGAGTAGGAAAGATGACTATTGCTCAAAGGCATAAGCGGATTACTGTAACATCGTCTAACAAATCATAAAACAAAAATTTGTTACAAACCTCCTCACCCTTATCTTCTTCCTCACTGGCTTCCTGCATTTCCTCCATTTCTAGGACTTTCTCATATTCTTTCATAGGGAAATTTTATATGTCACCATAAGTACCACTTTTCAACCTCTCTAGCAATTCTTTCTCTATGGCCTGAACAAGAAACAAAAGTCATCATTTGATTCCCATCAAAAAGAATAATGTAGAGATCTGCAAAAGGGAAACAGAGAATCAAGATACCCTACTCTATCTAAAACAACTGCTATTTCATCTTTTGCTTCCCTCCTAGCTTCCCTCTTCTTTTGTTCTGTAGGCACAACCATGACTTTCTCCCTGTAGAAGAAAAAAGCAATAGTTATAAGACTTACAACTATAATCTCTTTTGACCCAGTATTTGTGAGAATTTAATCTTGTATATGGGAAGTTGGGCACATAGATTTTTCCTAGGCTGTCAAGCAAAGGACGTGCTATATTAGCACAGGGAAAAAATTGCTAAGGTTAACCATTCTATGCTTAAAAACGTGTACTTTGTTACTTGCCATTTAAACTTTAAACCAGAAAACAAAGTCTAAGAAATTCATAACTTTTGTGAATTTCAAATTTCCACATACTTTAGAAAGATGATATATGGAATATAAGATGATTCTATCTCTGACAACCAAAACACCAACCCTGTGTTGGCCAGGTACCCACAGAATTGATGCTTATTCAGATTTTTCCTGTTGGAGATGTATAATAAAAATGCAGCAGCACCAAATGAGGATGGAACTCATAACCTTTTACCTGTGAACTGAAACAATACATGAATAGAATGTGCAATGGGAATGACTGCAGCATCTCCAGCAAAGTAAAACAACATAAAAGTAGAGCAAGCCAAGAAATAGAGAACCTAGTAACAAAGATCCTATATCACAAAGCAACATTGCTAAAAATATTAAAATATTGATATACCCCATAGGCCAATCTGGTCCATAAACAGGAAAAAACAAAATACAATGTTATAGAATGTGCAGAGGGAATTACTACTGCATCTCCAGTAAGGTAAAACATCATACAAGTAAAGCAAGCCATGAATTAGAGAATCTACTAACAGAGATCCTAAATTACAAAGCAACATTGCTAAAAACATCAAAATATTGGTATTCCCCAATGGCCAATCTAGTCTGTAAAGAGGTGCTCAATAGCTTGGGTGGGTGGGGATCCATCTAATAGCGTATTGGATCTAGACAATGCATATGGTACATTTAATATTTACATTAGCAGAGACCCATTTGTATGAGTCCTAGTACCTACCTAATCCTCCATCTGTCTCCAAAAATGACCACTTTCGAATAGTGGGGGGCAAAGAACAAATGTGATACTTTGTAGGAACCATTCCTTAAAGTTTCCAACTACCTTGCATTCCCACAACAAACGTTTGATTGTTTTTTACTTTTGACAAATCATACAACCATCCATAAGACCTGTGCAATGAATTCTATCTTTGACCACTTAACTTTCATAGAGGATGAACCACCAAAACACTCTGGACTTAATGGACAAGCGAGATTTCCAAATGCCTAGAAATATTCATATCAAAGTCACCAAAAACTCAAAACTCCTGCTCCACCCCACCCCCACAAGTATGGTCTCAAACTTTTGTGGTCAACTCCTTCTTACTCCCCTCTCATGGAAATTTGCCTTCATAGGGGGCAAAGTTGCCATAGGCAATGATTTTCATGTTTCCTGGCAATTTTTTATAAGTCGGGTTCCTTTTTATCAAGAAAAGAAGGAATGGTGTTTTTTTTAATCAAGCCCCAACTAACAAGTTTATATCCTAGGTTGACACCACTTTCATGTGTTAATCCTGGCTACATATTACAGTGCAAGTGCAAAAGAAAAAGTGGGATTTGATTCACCTGCACCAACTCCTATATCAATATGGAGGGGCACCATGCACCATGCACCATGAACAGAGAACCTCCTACTACATCCCCAACTGCCTCTGCTAGATATCAAATGTCACAACAGAGTGAGAGAATTCCTAGGCAACAAACTAGCCAAGTCACAAGGGAGAGGAGAAAGAGTCACCACAGTTGGACACACAGCCCTCCTGCATGGGCATTAAATGACAAGCTTTCAACCCTCGAGTTGGCATGGCTATCTGTACTTGGAACTCTGACAAAGTTTAGAGGAATTGTGAGCAAAGAAAACACAGGGAACCTGAACAAACTTTTTCAGAGCTCCTCGTTGCATGGTTTCCCATCACATGTTCATCCAGGGATTCATCTACTTTGGCTTCATGGCTGGAAAAAATGCTTCTAGGATATACTGCTCAATCAGCTGTAGGTAATTTGCCAACAGGAGTCTCTAATTCAGTAAGAGATTTAGCTATTGCTTGTGGGTCTAGAGAAGGCATTCCTGTCATTTGATGTTCCTACTGCGAAAGCATACTTCAATTTTGTAGTTCAGTTGGCAAATGGTGAGTCCACAATAAAGCCTATTATCAAGAGGGCAATTGATATGGTGGTCAAGTTGTCTGTCGATGAAACCCATCTGGAGGGTTTGAATTTTGTCTTGGGTTTTCTGGTTTCTGCACTGGGTTCATAGATTCATGCAATTACTATGGAATAATTCATCCATGTACACAAGCACTCATTCAGGAAAGAAGACAACATATGGTGAAGGTATTGAATCAAGCAGATCCATATTTCTAGCTAGAAATCAGTCCCATATTTGGAAATATTTTTCAGCACTTCTAAGCATGGTTTGAGTTAATTTTGGTTCCTATATCTATAATTTTTCAACATGAATCAATTAGATTAGGTGACAAGTCCATTCCAAGCATTTCTAGGCACATTCTAGACCTTAATCAACCTCAAAATATGTGTTATGGATATAATCTAGGAAATGGCCAGATCTAAACATAGTATGGTGTGGTTTCCTGTAACATCAGAGTAATATTACGACTAGCAGTACCATAGGAGCAGTGAGTGAATGATCACCCTTAAGTTATAATCTCTAGACTATGATAGAGCCCTTTCCGATCCTGTCTTTTTTAATGTCCTCAATTGTGTAGCAACAATCCTGAGATTGTATCAATGGTACATTCACAAAACTAGAATTTGTATGTTAAGATGTTGTATGACAAAATGGATAATATAAGAATTGAAGCACTTGATGTAACTCCAAATTTCTCAGTATTTGTGTGAATTATTTAATCTATTGTTCTTTCTTTTATCTTCTGTATTTCTAGATTTCCTTGCATCAAGTGCTATCACAACAGCTTCAAAGTTGTTTTGTTCAGAGGTGGACAGAATATGAACTGGAGGTCTGAAGGTATTTCCTCTCAAATAAAGCAAGATACCACAAAAGAAGAAATAACATTATAATTGAAGTCGGTACTTTGCAAACCAGGGTCAAAGTTAAAGATTCGACTTGTCTCAAATGATGGCAACTATTCTGCAAAACCAATGTAGGATGACCCATAAAATGCCAAGTGATGTATTTTGAAAAGTAGGGGGGACTTCATGCACACCAACCTCATGCTCACAATATTTTTACAAGTGTTAAAAATTGGAAAGGAGGTGCGTAAATATGATGGTAATCTCGACTCTAAAACCACGGATCATTCAATTTTAGCTATAGAAAAGTTTTTTGATACCATTAACTTGACTGATCTAGAAAGTAATACAATTTGGAAGTTCAAAGCATATATGGAAAGCCTATGTGTGTTGGAAAATTTATGCCACTAGAATGACAAAACAAAGGATCAGCCATCCTACAACATTGGATGATTTTATTAAGGTAGTGAGAAAAATTCTAGCCTTGAAATTGTTGCATTTTTATACAAGAAATTTGACAGTGTAAGTCAAAACTAAATGATTCAGTTGCACTATGTTGAATTTTTGGAAAATTTTCATGGAAGATACATAGTGAATATCTTCAAAGGAGAGGAAAGCATTCATAGAGGATGAACCACCAAAACACTCTGGACTTAATGGACAAGTGAGCTTTCCAAATGCCTGGAAATTTTTTTAGATGAACTTCAGATTTTGCACACATTTACATCACAACGCAAATGTGTAAAGTCACTCACCATCCACGTGCATTTGAAATTTTATAGATCATGCAATATCATCTTAGATGGCATGAATGTTAAAGAATACCTGTCTTAAACTGCAAAGGCTGTGTCTAGGTATAGTTTCACATGCCATGGAGGTGAATGACATTTTAATAGAAATCTACAAATGTACCCTCAAACTTTCTATGTAACATTTTCTGGTTTTAACTTTTACCTATGGCTAAAACAACATCCACACATGCCACTTCTCAACAACCATACCTCTAATAGATTAAGTTCCAAGTTTTTCTTCAATATAAAAAGCAAGATCAGTTACTGTTCTAGGAAAATACTAGTAAAGCAGACAAAGTTGACTTACCACAACCACTTGTACCGCAAAGTAAAATCGTCATCGATTCCTTCCATTCACGTATCCTGGAGTGGGATAAAAGCAAATTTAAAATAAGAATAAAACTTTTTGAACTTCGTGTCATTCAAAACTTATTTCAGAAGTGATACAAATAGAATAACCCAGAATGTCACAAATACAATGTAGGTTAATATTTATAATCTAGAGATATTCCATTGGATAATCAGGAATGACAATTATATGGTGGACTAATGGTCAAACATATTTTCTCGTTGAGTTCAAATCATTTTTAATCTACAATGTAAATAATATATTCTTCCAAATCCCACTTCATTGTTGCTTCTCCACTCCATAAACCTTCATTGCAACCTCCCTTGATAGAACCTTCCTATTACCCTACATGCCTCATAAAACTCGATATATACTGTAGAATCAGTTTAACCAAGGCTAAGCATCCTTGTTCCAAGCATCAAAATCCATATAGTACCTTATGTACCAAATTACCAATAGACATGGTAGGTTAGATAATCTACAATATCTAATGTCATGGATGAACAACTTATAAATCCTTAGGACACTTAGTGCATAAGTATCAGAAAAAACGCTTCTGGGAAAATGATAGTAAGAACAGAATGTGGGGAAAGAGCAAATGTTCCTCATACTAATGGTTAGAGACATGAATCTAGGTGATCAATTGTCATACATGAATCCAGGTGAATAAGAACCAACCTTGTAGATAGACACCCTCGGTGAAAGTGTTGGAAATTGCGAAGCACAGGCTAAGGCAGGTTTCCCTTCCCAAGAAAATTGAACAATAGACCAAATTGTGCATAATATTTCCAACACTTCTTCGACAGACAGCTAAAGATATGAACAATCAAAAAATGGTGATAGATCATGAATAGGATATAGCTGACCCTTTGTGAACCAAAATAAGGAAACAAAAGAACAATGTATTTTCCTAAACACACACACACACACACACACACACACACACACACACACACACACACATATATATATTAATATCAAGTTCTATTGTTTCTTCCTTGTTTCCATTTGATTTTCCTTTTTCTTTCCTATTTTTAGTTGTTGGTGGGCCTCATGGCATTTGGCAAAAACATAAACAATAAAAAAAATGTTTTGTGGGGGCTTCTCAAGTTGGTGAATGTGGGGTGTTGCTAATGCTCCCACCAAGGTTCAAAAATTCAAGGCTCCCCAGTGACATGTTTTCCCCCTATGGACCACATGGACCACTTGTGCTTGTGCTTGTGTTTATGGATGGAGCCAGGTGCAAGTCCTAGGTAACTTTGGCATAATAGATACCCCCTAGTCACAGCTGCTTAACCAAAGAGATACTCTCACAGCTTGTAAAAAAAGTTTGTTTCATGTATGTAAACATCCAGGATGCACTCCTAAGGCGTTTCTCATGAAAAGGCCAGAAAACATTTCCAAGGCATCTCTAGCCATCCCATACAAATTCCCCTACAAGATGGGTTCCCAGGGATGGAAACAATGGAGCACACGTTTCAGTGACTTTGACTTGGAAAATAAGTACTGTCTAATGGATATTCGTAATAATTGAACATTTATACATTTGTTATATAAACCAGCCTCTCTAAGTAATTAATCATTAGATTGGGAAAAATAAAACTGCTTGCAAGTAGCATAAGAATTTTAGAAGCAGTAATAATAACATAGAAAAAAAATGATTGATTCAGAAGCTAAGGAATAATTTGTAACTATATCTAACTGCTTCTATAGATTTTAAAATTGTTACCCACAATATAATGGAGACCTTTAGAATGTATTAAATGAGAAAATTAATTATATGTGGAAAACAGAAAACCAATTTCCAAAAAAAAGTTATGAAGCAGTACCTGCATGCCAGAACCAAGTCAGCTCTTTTGTTAGGTCCAACATATTTGTATTCAGCAAGGGCATCACAAACAACATCCAAAAACTTGTCCCTTTTAACAATCACTGTAGTCCTCCTTTTGTACAACTAGAATGGTTTATTGTCATTTTCATTATCCTTCTCATTATTGGATTCTTTGTCATCTTGTCCTTCCATCAAGTAGCCATCAATAAGACCATCCGTTTCACTCACAGAACATTTATGAAGGTTAGAGAATGGATACTTATTCTTTTCCATGTATATTGGATTGCTTGAATTTTTATCTCTCATAACCTCGAAGACCCTTTTACTGATCTGTAGATTACAATGAGTAAGTATGCAGTCAGCAAAACAGGAAATGCCTTTCCCACCGGCCTAAAGAAAGTAGCAAAATGTAATTCAATATTAGTTTCTACACAAATTAAATGGAAAAGAATAATTTTAGAAATACTACAGTATATAGTTCCCTAAACTGCTATTGTTCGGCCAGAAAAGAAAACCACAGAAGTTCGACCCAAACAGGTAACAGGGAATACAAAAATAGTCTAGGATAAAACAATTGATGCACAAATATGAAAGAAAAGTCATCCAACCTCTGCAGTTAAACAATAAGATCAAAATCCCCACATTTTGAGAAGGAATGGGCCTCACTGGTCAACTACTGATTAAATAATAGACACTTTTATTGGAAGAAAACATACAAAATTATGCATCGAAGCAGCAGTCGAAGCATTCTTTGATCCTTGCACAACATACAACTATTACCAGAGACTGGATTAATTACCTGAGCCGGATTCGCAGCGTCTCCAAAATGCTGCTGCTTTCCTAGCTTAAGGCACGTTAAGGAATCCCTTTGAACATCCTTGATGACATTACTGTTATCTCTCATGGGACCCTCATTAGCACTCTGAAAATTGTCATTCCTCCCGAGTCCCACCCAAGCCAACTACCACCATATTTCTCTGACATAATGGCTATACTCAGAACCCCCAAGAAAATTACCACCATTTGCAACCCCTTATACAAGCCAACCCTTCAATAATCCAATGCCTTGGCTTTTCACCGAACCCTCAGTGAAAGGATTCCGATGAATCTTGACATCCAGAGGAAACTGTGCATTATGATTGCCTAAAAAAATCCAGTCGTTGATGACTTCAGTAAAATTACCAGCAGCCATGAGAAGCTCAGACAGGGGCAAGGACTCATGAACCATGTTCTTCCCACGGAATAACTCCTTCCCAATATTATAACCCTCTTCTGAACAAACCCATTCAGCCATGAGTAATCTCTCATACCTATCCCTGGCCGTACTGTAAAGCCCTGTGCAACCTTCCTAGTCCCAAGGACTTTTTAAATGCCAATCCCGCATCTTAGAGGGCCACCAATGATCATGGCTGCTGCTGTTGTTACCACCACGATTTGCCATGGAATTTGAGTCCATATTCTTAAAAATGACTTCTTCACAAGACCAAAACTAATCCAAGGAAAAATACAGATACATTTTCAGGATATTTTCACATGATGAATATTACCAAATCCAGCGATCCCATATTTGCTTCGATTTCCAAATTCGAGATGATTAAAATACTAACCGTGTTGTATCAACAAAACTTCCATGAGAGCAATACTCCCCAGAGCCTCGTCCAACAGACCTGCTTCAGAGCCCCTAAATCAAACTGATGTAGGTAAAAACATCTGGGGCCATCCCCTTCTCAACCATGAGAATCTACAATTCTATGGAAAAATTGAGCTCGCCCATTTTACAGAGTACATCAATCAAAGTAATGTAGATGACAACATCCAGCTTGCAAACTATGGCCACCATATAGTAGTGAATGTTTTCATGTGATGTGTTATTGGTAGTGTGTCCATGAATTGGGAACCCTTGGCCAAGATTTTAGGTGCGGGAACCTTCACATTCTGCTGAAATTGCTACAATAGTTGCTCATTACTCTCAGCTTCCATAAGGCACTTGTTCTCAATGGTTAATATGTCCTTTTCCAAGAGAACAAATTCCTTGTAGAGGACGAGAGCAATTGCAAGATCTTCTAGAAAAAATGGAATGTTCACAAATATAAATGTCTGAGATAAAAACCCAAGATCTTTAAGGAAAAGAAAGACCAATAAAAGAAAGGGAGAAAGCCCACTATGAAGCATTGTATGGCAGCTGCGTTTAACTGAACCCTGTCGCCCGCGACGGAAAGAAATGGCCACCCTTTGAAAAGATAGTGGCCTATTTGCTGGGATTTCAAGGAAGAATAACCATCAGAGACTTCCAAAAACTATTATCTAAAGGCCGGTAATTTTGGAGACTTTAAAACCCCAAACATAGTTAACCTACCCTGGGAAACCCATTAATATTTTGTGCAAAATATTTTACTCTTTTCCTTTGTTGATGGCTTCATTCCTTAAACGCCCTTAAACGATTATTACTTAGAAAATGGATTCTCTCTGCTGACATTGTTACAAAATGATCCTTTACTCTCAACCTCCATAAGATTCATTCTCTAGGTTCAGAATACAATTTCAAGAGAAAAGAGAAAAAGTGTATGGTCTCGTATGCAAGCACGAAATAGAACTCATGTGAAAAGACTAACAAAAATATGTTGCCATTCCACTGACAAGAACGGCATTGCAGATGCATTTTGAGCACGGTTATCTATCAGGGAAATAAATGGCCCCCCTACAAAAATACCGTGACCCATTGCCTTGCTTTCTAGGAATCACAGGCATGGTAATAACGAAGTCCGAGGGCTGCCATGAAATTAGTAGCCCCAAAATCAAGATGGATATTGCTTCCATGAAATTAGCAACCCCAAAATCAAGATGAATACTGTCAAACCCGGCAGGAACAACCATGGAAATGACTGTCACATTAGTTAACCAGATGAGAAATAAGACATGAGTAAAAAAGAAAAACGAACACAATAAAAAAACAAAGGAAAGAGTAAATCAATCAGAAAACCGTGCCTAAACTCTTGGCCATCTCTCTATCCATGCCTTGACCATTGTAAAAAGACAACAAAATATGGTGCCGTCGCTATAGAGACATTCAGGCGTGGATACAGTGATGTCCAAGAGTTTAGGCGTGGATACAGAGACGTCTAAGAGTCCAGGAATGGATACAGCAATGGCTAGGCGTGGATACAGCGATGCCTCGTTCCTATTAGATCGCATTTTACACCAAAAAGTAAGAAACGTGGAAAACCTCCATGGAAAAATCCACGCTTTTGTACTAGTGTCTGAACTGAGACTGGTCCGCAAGGTTAAAGGGGTATTTTGCTTCAGATTGGTCACATTTGTGGTTACCTCATAAGGGGATCCCAAATCGGATAAAATTTTTAAGAGAACCTTACATGAAACACACTATCACTAAGTTGGAAGAAGGAAATGAATCTGCTAATTATGTTTGGGGGAATGTTAACACCCAAAAATGGTTAACTACCTCATCTACCCCATTTCATGGCTCATTCGTCCATTTACCTACCATATTTCCCTGAAAATCCCACTAAA